>RCUC01107111.1:0-72046 GCA_003697995.1 Taxidea taxus jeffersonii
AAAAAAAAAAAAAAAAAAAAGGCAAAACAAAACAAAAAAATAATCCCAAAGGTCACATATTACATGATCCCATTTATATAACATTCTTAAAATGACAAAATTACAGTGATAGAAAATAGATCAGCAGTTACCAGGGGTTATAATTGGGTTATGCCTATAAAGGGATAGCATGTGGGAGTTTCTTTGGGGATTTCTGTAAGTTAGTTGTGGTAATGGTTATATGAATTTATATATGTGATAAAATTTCATAGAACTATACAGCAGGAAAAAATTTTTTTAGAGAAGTGTATGTAACGGAGACCCTGGGTGGCTTCTGACCCTTGGTGTGGTTTCAGCTCAGGTCATGATTTCAGGGCCATGAGATCATATCCCACATCGGGCTCTGCACTGACCGCATTCTATCTCAAAAACAAAAACAAAAACAAAAACAAAAAAGAATGTGTGTAAAATTTAACGAAATCCAAATAAAGTCTATAGTTTATTTAATAGCATTGTATCAGTATCTGTTTTCTGGTTTTTATACTGGTATTTATTTATAGTAGTTTTTATTCTGATAATTATTCTGTGGTTATATAGTTTATTCAGCCTATTTTCAGCATTTTTTTTTAAGATTCTATTTATTTGGGGCACCTGGGTGGCTCAGTGGGTTAAAGCCTCTGCCTTCGGCTCAGGTCATGATCCCAGGGTCCAGGGATCGAGCCCCACATCGGGCTCTCTGCTGAGCGGGGAGCCTGCTTCCTCCTCTCTCTCTGCCTCTCTGCCTACTTGTGATCTCTGTCAAATAAATAGAATCTTTAAAAAAAAAAAAGATTCTATTTATTTATTTGTCAGAGAAAGAGAACAGGCAGGAGGAGCAGCAGGCAGAGGGAGAAGCAGGCTCCTCACTGACCAGGGACCCCGACATGTGGGATCCCAAGACCCGGGATCATGACCTGAGCCAAAGTCAGACACTTAACCGACTGGGCCATCCAGGTGCCCCCTATTTTCAGTATCTTAACAAAATGTATACACACAGATGCAGGTAGTAAATTTGCATCCATTTGTACTCATATGAATTTGAGTTGGGACTTTTTATTCCCTTATTTGCATTTATTTGTTGAAATGTAGGCTTAGCAAAGACCTTGCATTTTTTCCACACCTGTACTGATGACATCTAACCTACTGTCATTAGGGGAAGCTGGGTGAAGAGTACATGTGAATTCTCTGTATTATTTTTGCAACTTTTTTTCAAAGATTTATTTATTTATTTATTTTAGAGAGAGAGAGGTGCAAGCACAGATGGGAGAGACAAAAGGAGAGGGAAAGAGAGTCCTTTTTTTAAAAGATCTTATTTATTTGACAGAGAGAAACAGCGAGAAACAGAAGCAAGGGGAGTGGGAAAGGGAGACTTCCTGCAGAGCAGGGCACCTGATGTGGGGCTTGATCCCAGGACCCTGGGATCATGACCTGAGCCAAAGGCAGATACTTAACGACTGAACTACCCAGGTGCCCTGGGAAAGAGAGTCTTAAGCTGACTCTGCACTGAGCATGTAGCCCAATATGGGGCTGGATCCAATGACCCCTGAGATCATAATCCAAAGGGAAACCAAAAGTCAGATGATCACACAACTGTACTACCTTGCTGTCCCTATTTTTTGAACTTTTATGTAAATCTAAAATTATTTTAAAATAAAACTTTTTATTTTATTTATTTTTGAAAGAGAGAAAATGCAAGTGCGTGCATGGGGGGGGGGCAGAGAGAATCTTAAGTAGGTTCCACATCCAGCACAGAACCCCATGCGGAGCTGGATCTCATGACCCTGAGATCATGACCTAAACCAAAATCAAGAGTTGGACACTTAACCAACTGAGCCACCCAGGTGCTCCAAAATAAAAGTTTTTAAAAATTATATTTTTTTTATTATAGTAATAGATTCAACTCTCAACCTATAACCCAAAGCTGTGGTATGATTATATTGGGAGTCGGAGGAAAGGAGGGAAGTGGTAATAGTAGTTGTATGAAATTATTAAATCTTCACTTTCTAGAGTAGAAAATAAAGAGTTAATGCTTAAAACTGAGAAAGCAAGAGACAGAAATAGAAACATTCTTTAGCAGGGCACCTTGGGTGGCTCAGTCAGTTAAGCATCTGCCTTTGGCTCGGGTCATGATCCTGGGGTCTTGGAATCCAGTCCTACATCGGGCTCCTTACTCAGTAGGGGTCTGTTTCTCCCTCTCCCTGATGCTCCCCTGCTTGTGCTCTTTCTCTGTCAAGTAAATGGACAAAATCTTAAAAAAAAAATCCTTAAAAATGACTACAAATCCTCTAAGGAGGATTTGGGTATAGAGAATAGGATAAAAGATGACTCTTTTTTATTATAAGCTTTACATATACAGTAATATACTGTTTCCCTCCACCAAAAAATTTTTGCCCATGTACTACACTGAATAAAAATTAAAATTATTTTAAAACTCCACAGATTCTCATGTTCTACCCCCAGACCTACTGTGTAACAATCTCTGAAAAGATCTACTTATTTCAATGGCATTAAAAATATTTAAACTGGTTAGTTCACAGGAGAATAAAGCATTAGTATAAAGTCATGGACTTGAAGCCCAGTGAAGGCTTTGCTATATTCTGTGGACACAAAAATGCACCCTCAATCCTAGCCAGCATACTTAAATAAACATTCAACTCATCACAAAAAGGACCAAGACAGAGAATTTAAATGGGTCAGCACAATCTATCACCACTACAAGAAAACCTCCTTAAAAGTATATAAAAACAATAAATCAATAACAGAGTTTTTGTACATTAAGGAAAGTTACATTGACAAGTTGAAACTAATTTCTCTCTTGCAATATAAATGATAGTAAGCAATAATTTTTACTATATAAGTGGATTGAATGTGTTCTCCTCCTTCAAAATAGCTTATCTTTGAGGTTCTACTGCATTTTGGTTGCCATAACAACCTGAGTAAAACTTTTATTGCTGCAGACATCTGTAGCTATTTATAAATGCAACAGCTGGATCTGTCCAGCTAAATTTGTTTTATAAGACAACTAAAGCATTTTCATTTGCTCTGAATAAACTTGAGAAAAATGTCAGGACCATTAAAAGTAAAACATTTCTATATTTTAAATACAGAAAGTTATTATAAGTTATATAGAATAAGTCAAGATGGAAAATTGTTGCATTTTCATTGCATTCTTTCCTGAAGAAATATCAGTGTCAACACAAAGCTTTCTAAACGGTCAAACTTTTTTAAAATTAAAATATACTTATTTTAGGGACACCTGGGTGGCTCAGTTGGTTAAGCAGCTGCCTTCGGCTCAGGTCATGGTCCCAGCGTCCTGAGATCGAGTCCCACATCGGGTTCCTTGCTCAGCGGGGAGCCTGCTTCTCCCTCTGCCTCTGCCTGCCACTCTCTCTGCCTGTGCTCACTCTCTCTGTCAAATAAATAAATAAATCTTTAAAATATACTTATTTTAAAATTTCTTCTCTTCATAGTTAAAAATACAAAGAAGTAAACACTAGCATGTAAGTAAAACATTTATCAGCAGCTAAGACAACCTAAATTCATTAAGAAAAAATAGAACAGTTATTTTACAATAGAATCCTTTCTTTTTTTAAAGTATTTTTTAAAGATTTTATTTATTTATTTGACAGAGAGAGAGATCACAAGTAGGCAGAGGCAGACAGGAGGAGGGGGCGGGAAGCAGGCTTCCGCTGAGCAGAGGGCCTGATGTGGGGCGCGATCCCAGGACCCTGAGATCATGACCTGAGCCGAAGGCAGAGGCTTCAACCCACTGAGCCACCCAGGCGCCCCCCCCCTTTTTTTTTAATTAAGATGTTGGTTCTATTAAAATGACTAATGGTAATGAGACTGGAGAAATGCCTGTCTTCACTGGTATGAGTTTTTAGGATTTAAAAATAAAAGGTTTATTCTGTAGCACATAGCAGTTGATTAGAAGCCTCTTAGGTAGGTAGGATCTGTGCCCAAGCTACAAAGTCTCAGATAGTGTTGGCTCAACAGATCACTCAGATTAAGACTGCTATATTTGGAACAACCTATAGTTTTTATCCACATGAAAAAAAGTTTCAAATTATATACAAATAAATGTATTGAATGATAACTGTTACAGTTTCTTCCCTGCATGGAGATTTTTCATCTATGTGTATGATCATTTCCTTTCAAACTTCTTTCCGCAACTGTAATTCATATATTTTAAAATAATACAGAGTATCTTATAAATCAGTACATTTGGGGATAGTCTATTAATTTGTATGAAAATTAAATTTCACACCTTGTCTATATTTAATCAGTCTACATTTAATTTTATGATAACTTATTTCACAATAATTAAACAACATACAAAATACAATTTCCTAAGGGGAAAAAATTAAGAACCAAACAACAGGCAATCCAAATAATAGTGGCAATGTTATTTCCAAATTCCAAAATATAACTACAAATGCATAAAAACCATTCTTCTACATTCATCACTATTGTATTTTGATATAAAGTATATCTAATTACTAAATGAGGTCTCCCTTTCACCTAAATCATTCAGAGAACAGCATAATCACAATCCTAAGAAACCATTCCTGTGCCTGGAATTTCAAGTCAGTCTGCCTTTCATGCAAGTAGCCACATGATTATTTTCCCATTATTTTTATAGTTCCTTTCCTGTCCATTTCATTCCTTTGACAATTTGTCAGAAGTGCTTATAGGGCAGGAATAATGCCCATTTAAGCTAGTCTTCAACTAGAAATAATTCTTCCTGGGTAACAGAAAAGAGGATAAGACTTTATTTTTATGTATTGCCCTGATAGTTTAAAAAACGCTCACATACAACAAATTAGCTCATTCACAAATAATGCTTTGACATAGGTAAGAGAATTTTTCTCATTTTGAAAATCAGAAAAAAACTAGGCTAAAAGGGTTTGCCCTACGTCAGACAAGAAGAGCAAGAATAATCAGAACTCAGCTCTCCTAACATGCTTTTTTCACAACATTCTGATGCCTCAACATTTTGTAAGTGGCTGAAACAGTAGGGCACTGACTTTGACAGCCTGTGGTTGTTATAGACCCTGAACAACAGAATCAATTACAATCTGTATTTTCCAACAGCAAGTCCTGGTAGTAGTATGGCAGACCTCTCTGATAGAGTTTTGATTATCAACCAGAGGCTTAAGCTTATGCTTGTTAGAATTTCCCTACAGAAAAAAGCACACTATATTCCCCAAAAGAACCATCTATTAAATTCAAATTTTCACACTTCCTATTCATGACCAGTCGGTGTTTAAAATATGAACTATTTTAATCAAAGAACATTTTTACAAATGCCTATGGACTACACCTTTAGGAATGTAAACACACTGTCATTTTAGGAAACACTTCATCACAGTATAAGGCCAGAACAGAAGGGGAATAGAAACTGGCTCCAACTTTGATATTCTTCCTATCTATTAACAATACAGCCAATACCTAGAAGTTGTTTTAACCATAATTATCGCTAAACCCATACAGACTCATAGGGGCGCCTGGGTGGCTCAGTGGGTTAAGCTGCTGCCTTCGGCTCGGGTCGTGGTCTCAGGATCCTGGGATCGAGTCCCGCATCGGGCTCTCTGCTCTGCGGGGAGCCTGCTTCCTCCTCTCTCTCTGCCTGCCTCTCTGCCTACTTGTGATCTCTGTCAAATAAATAAATAAAATCTTTAAAAAAAAAAAAAAGAAGCAGACTCATATTCTCTCGTTTTGAAGAAAGAGAGAGGGCGAGAGAGAGAGAGAGAGAGGGAAAGAGAGAGATTTGGGACTCTCTTTCCAAAAAAATCAGATTTAGCTAACTAAACACCCCACACTGCTGCTCATGTTTTATAATGCCTGCTCCTGATTCACGTACTTGTTTATTCAGTGCAATGATTCAGTGCCTCCTTCCTTTGATCTATTTTTCACTTTCACTGCTGTTGTTACTGACTTACCTCATTATTGTATATTTCTTCCCATCTCTCCTTTTGGTAAACCTCATCTCTCTCTGGGCTACATTTGTTTTCTGCCTGCCAGACTCTAGCTGACACTGCCAATGCCACTTCAACTCCCACTTGAACCTTGCCTTCATCAACAACTTATGCTGTAAATACTTTAAAATTATCTCTTTAACATCCTTTCAAAAATCTCATTACCTTGATGTATTTCAGTTAGTTATTAGAAATGCCAGTTAATTAAACTAGTTCATAGTAAAAGATACCTAAATATTGAATAATTGGTATAATTTTTTTTTAATTTTTTTTAAAGATTTTATCTATTTATTAGTTAGAGAGAGAGAGAGAGAGAGCACAGGCAGACAGAGAGGCAGGCAGAGGCAGAGGGAGAAGCAGGCTCCCTGCCGAGCAAGGAGCCCGATGCGGGACTCGATCCCAGGACGCTGGGATCATGACCTGAGCCGAAGGCAGCTGCTTAACCAACTGAGCCACCCAGGCGTCCCAGAATAATTGGTATAATTTAAAACAGAATGAGGGAGAAATTTGGGAAAGGAGAGTTTTAACACAATTCAGCTCACTACCACCCTTGCCTCTAGCAAACAATGTTAGTAAGTTAGTAAAGAGTTAGTAGTAAGCCTAGAAAAAACACTTTCACCAATCTCATCAACTCTCAAAATAAGTTCCCTTCAGTGTTGAAGAAGACTGCACTTATTATTCTAGCACTTATTATTCTATTTCCATCTCTTCTGCTAGTTTCCTGAGGCCCTAATATTCACTCTTCAGTCAAGGGAGTCCATTTCTATTACACTGGGAAAGTACTCACCCTGCCCTAAAGCAAGTTAAATCAAACACAAAGTGTGTATGAAAAGATGCATGATATTCTGGTCCCTGAGTGGCACCCACTGAAAAGGGGACTTAAATATAGGAATCAGATCCAAAAAGACAAATACTGTGTTATCTCACTTAATTGTGGAATCTTATGCTGTGTTGCTGAAGCTGATGAGTAGGGGCTATTGCAACATTCCCCTGCTTCCTGGCTGGGGCCAGTGAACATGAGTGGGTAGAGCATTCTTCTGCAGCCTTGGTAAAGCAGGTGGACACATGCAGACAAGGCACTCTCCCACTGCATCACTGAAGCCAGGGAGCATATTCTCCACTTGCCCCAATAGAGGTGGCAGAAACACACAATCCACACAGGGCAGTAATTAGGTAAGGGATATATAAAATAAAATTCTTTTTAAAACGTGCCATCAAAAACAGACATTGGAGGAAGGTGGTAAAAATGTAGAGTTTTGGAATAAGTTCAAATTTAACTTGCTACCAACTTAGACTGTTAGATACACAGGACGTTATAGATGAACCTTATGGTAACCACAAAGCAAAAACTATAATAGATACACAAAAGAAAATGAGAAAGGAAGCTAAACAGGACATTAAAGAGAATGTTATCAAACCAAAAGGGAAGAAAGCAGGAAAAGAAAGTAACAGAGAACTACAAAAACAGCCAGAAAGTAATTAACAAAATGGCATTAAGTACATACCTATCAATAACTATTTTAAGTGTAAATAGATTAAATTCCCCAATCAAAATACATGGAGTGGCTAAATAGTTTAAAAAACAAAACTCACCTATATTATGTTACAGGAGACTCACTTCAGATTTTTTTTTTAAAGATTTTATTTATTTCACAAACAGAGCTCATAAGTAGGCAGAGAGAGGGGGAAGCAGGCTCCCCGCTGAGCAGAGAGGCCGATGCCCGGCTCGATCCCAGGACCCTGAGATCACCACCCGAGCCGAAGGCAGAGGCTTTAACCCACTGAGCCACCCAGATGCCCTTCACTTCAGATTTTAAGGACACCCACAGACTGAAAGTGAGAGATGCAAAACGATATTTTGTGCAAATGGAAATGAAAAGAAAGCTGGGGTAACTATATCCTACCAGACAAACTAAAATTTAAAACAAAAGACTGTGGGGGTACCTATGTGGCTCAATCAGTTGAGCATCTGCTGTTGGCTCAGATCATAATCCCTGGGACCAAGCCCCACATCCAGCTCTTTGGTCAGCAGGGAGCCTGCTTTTTTGTCTCCCTCTGCCTGTCACTCCCCCTGCTTGTGTTCTCTGTCAAATAAATAAAATCATTAAAAAATAAAATAAATTTTGCTTGAAAAAATAATTAAAATTTTTAAAAAATTAAAAAAACAACAATAAGGGCTGGGTGGTTCAGTCAGTTAAGCATCTGCCTTAAGCAATGGGTTCCCTGCTCAGTGGGGAGTCTATTTCTCCCTCTCCCTCTGCTACTCCTCCTGCTTGTGCTTTCTCTCTGTCAAATAAATAAATAAAATCCTTAAGAAAAACAACACAACAGGGTGCCTGGGTGGCTCGGTGGGTTAAGCATCTGCCTTGGGCTCAGGTCATGATCTCAGGGTCCTGGGATCAAGGCCTGCATCCGGCTCCCGGCTTAGCGGGGAGCCTGCTTCCCGCCTCTCTCTCCCTGCCTCTCTACTTACTTGTGATCTCTCTCTCTCTCTCTCTGTCAAATAAATAAATAAAATCTTTAAAAAAAAAAAAACCAACACAACAACAACAAAGACTAAAAGACAAAGAAGGGCATTACTAATGATAAAGGGGTCAATCCAACAAGATGTTATAATACTTGTAAATTTATACACAGTGAGCATAGAATCACCAAAACATATGAAGCAAATATTAACAGACCTAAAGGGAGAAATGGACAGCAATATAATAATGGTAGGGAACTTTAACACCCATTTACACCAATAGATAAGTCAAGCAGACAGAAAATCAATAAGGAACCATGGCCTTAAAAAATACATTAGACCAGATGGACTTTAGGTATATAATAGGTACATACAGGTATATATGGGTATAATAGGTATATACAGAACATTCCACCCAAAAGCAACAGAATACACATTCTTCTCAAGTGCACATAGAACGTTCTCCAGGACAGATTACAAGTTAGGCCACAAAACAAGTCTGAATACATTTAAGAAGACTGAAATCATATCAAACATCCTTACCAACCACAACACTATGAAAATAGAATTCAATTACAAGAAGTCTGTCACTTGGGTTGCCTAGCTGGTTAAGCATCCAACTCCTGATTTTAACTGAGGTCAAGATCTCAGGGTTGTGAGATCAAGCCCTGCACTGGGCTTCACACTGGGAGTGGAGCCTGCTTACGATTCTCTCTTTCCTTCTTTCCTTTCCCAACTCTCCATCCCTGGGTCTCCCTCTCTCTTAAAAAAAAAAAAAAAAGGCTCCTGGGGGCTCAGTTGATTAAGCATCTGCCTTCAGCTCAGGTCATGATCCCAGGTCCTGGGATCGAGCCCTGCATCTGGCTCCCTGCTCAGCAAGGAGTCTGCTTCTCCCTCTCCCTCTGCTCCTCACCCTTACTCATTCTCACTCTCTCTCTCTCTCTTCCTCTGCTCTTTCTCTCAAATAAAAGAATAAAATCTTTAAAAAAAGAAACACAGGAGCACCTGGGTGGCTCAGAGGGTTGAGGCCTCCGCCTTCAGCTTGGATCATGGTCCCGGGGTCCTGGGATCAAGCCCTGCATCAGGCTCTCTGCTCAGGGGGGAGCCTGCTTCCTCCTCTCTCTCTGCCTGCCTCTCCGCCTACTTGTGATCTCTCTCTCTGCCAAATAAATAAATAAAATCTTTTTGAAAAAATGGAAGAAGAAGGAATACTTCCAAACTCATTTTAAGAGGCCAGCACTAGGCCTATATGAAAAACTGACAGGGCCATCAGAAAAAAAGAAAATTAAAGGCCAATATCCATGATGAACATAGAAGCAAAAATCCTCAACAAAATCTTAGGAAACCAAATTCAACAACATATTAAAAGGATCATTCACCACAATCAAGTGAGATTTATTTCAGGGATGCAAGGATAGTTCAATATCTGTAAATCAATATAATATACCACAGTAAAAATGAAGGATAGAAATCATATAATCACCTCAACAGATATAGAAAAGGCATTTGACAAAATCCAACATCCATTCATGATAAAAACTCTCAACAAAGTGTGTATATTGACAGAACATACCTCAGCACTATAAAGACCATAAATGACAAGCCCACAGCTATCAATCATACTCAATGGTAAAAAGATGAACTCTTTTTCTTTGAAATCAGGAATAAGACAAGGATGTCACTCTCACCACTTCTACTCAACATTTATTCTTTATGTTAAAGTACTTCTAGATAGAAGTCTTAACTACAGCAATCAGACAAGAAAAAGGTATAAAAAATTACCAAGTTGGTAAGGAAAAAAAAAGAACTATCATTATGTCACATGATTTTATGTATAGAAAACACTAAAGAATCCACCAAAACACTTATTAGAGCTAATAAGTGAATTTAGTAAAATTGTAGGATACAAAATCAACATACAAAAAATCTGTTGTTTCTATACACTAATAACAAACTAGCAGAAAAAGAAATTAAAAAAACAATTCCATTTACAATTATACCAAAAATAATAAAATACATAGGAATAAATTTAATCAAGCAAGTAAAAGAGCTATACTATGAAAACTGTAAGACACTGATGAAATAAGTTGAAGACAACACAAATAAATGGAAAAAATACCATGTTCTTGGATTGCAGTAATTAATATTATTAAAATGGCCATGTTACTCAAAGCAATCTATGACTTCAAAGCAAATCCCTATCAAAATACCCATAGTATTTTTCACAAAATTAGAAGAAATAATAATAAAATTTGTATGGAATCAAAGAAGACACTGAATAGTCAAAGCAACCTTGAGAAAGAACAAAGCTGGAGGTATCACAATCCCAGGTTTCAAACATATTAAAGCCTAGAGTAATCAAAACAGTGCAGTACTAGCAAAAAACCAGACACATAGATCAACAGAACAGAAATAAATCCACACATATATGGTCAATTAATCTACAAAAATGGAGAATATATAATGGGGAAAGGACAGTGTCTTCAATAAATGCTGCTGAGAAAACTGGACAGCTACATGCAAAACAATGAAAATGGACCCCTTTCTTACACCACATACAAATATAAACTCTAAAATGTATTAAAGACCTAATGTCAGACATGAAACCATAAAACATCTTAAAGAAAACATAGCAGTAATCTCTTGGACAATGGCCTTAGCAATAGTTTTATGGATCTGTCTCATCAGGGAAGGGAAACGAAAGCAAAATGAAATTACTGGGACTAAATCAGACTACAAAGCTTTTGCACAGTGAAAGAAACCATCAACAAAATGAAAAAACAATCTAGTGAATGGGAGAAGATATATGTAAATAATATGTCTGATAAGGGGCAGATATCCAAAACACATAAAGAACTGCTACAACTCAACACCAAAACAACCACCACTCAAAAGTAACAAAACCCAAAAAATCTAATTAAACATTGTTCAGATGTCCTGTGCAAGATCTGAATATTACTCAGTCCCTGCCCCTCAAAAAGAAATCTTGCCATTCATAGTAACATGGATGGACCTAGAAGTTATAATGCTAACCAAAGTAAGTCAAAGAAAGACTAATACTGGGGTGCCTGGGTGGTACCATCGGTTGAGCAGCCACCTCTTGGGTTTCAGCCTAGGTCAAGATCTCAGGGTCATTAGATCGAGCCCTGTGTCAGGCTCCAGGCTCAGCACAGAGTCTGCTTGGGACTCTCTCTCTCTCCTTCTGTCCCTCCCACTCATGCTATCTCTCTCAAATAAATAAAAACATTTTTTAAAAAAGACTAGCACCATATTTCACTTAAATGTAGAATCTAAAAAACAACACAAACAGAAACAACCAAGAAATACAGAGAACAAATTGGTAGTTGCCAGAGAGGAAGGGAGTGGGGGATACGAAATAGGTGAGGAGATTAAAAGGTATAAGCTTCCAGTTACAAGATCCATAAATCAGGGGGATTCGAAATACACATGGGGAATATAGTCAATAATATTATAGATAATATTTATCTGAATATGCTTACATATATATGAAGAAACACTAGAAGAATATGAAGAAACAGGAATGGGGGTAGAAGGAAAATGAGAGCAAGACTTGTCCATGTATGCCTTTAAATATTACTTAATTAATTATAAAACCATATAATTAAAACTACCTCTTTCCTTTGGAAAAAAATAATTGTGTATGGTGACAGAGGGTAATTACACCTATCATGGTGAGCATTTCATTATGTATATAATTATCAAATCGCTACATTGTACACCTGAAATGAATATAATATGTCAACTATAACAATAAAAATTTTTTAAAATACTATAGTATTTGGGGCGCCCGTGTGGCTCAGTTGGTTAAGTGTCTACCTCTGGCTCAGGTCATGGTTCCAAGGTCCTGGGATCAAGCCCCACACTGGGCTCCCTGCTCAGCAGAGACCCTGCTTCTCCCTCTCCTTCTGCCTGCCATTCTGTCTACTTGTGCTCTTTCTCTATGTCTCTGTCAAACAAATAGATAAAATCTTAAAAAAAAACTAAATAGTATAGTATTGGCATAAAAACAGAGAACTCAGAAATAAACCTATGTATATATGGTCAATCATTTATTTTTTATTATTATTTATTTGACAGAGGGAGGTCAAATAGGCAGAGAGGCAGGCAGAAACAGAGAGAGGAGGAAGCAGGCTCCCCGCCGAGCAGAGAGCCCGATGTGGGGCTTGATCCCAGGACCCTGGGATCATGACCTGGCCGAAGGCAGAGGCCTTAACCCACTGAGCCACCCAGGCGCCCCAATGGTCAATCATTTATGACAAAGGAAGCAAGAATACAATGAGGAAAGGACCACGTCTTCAATAAATGGTGTTGGGAAAACTGGACAGCTCCATACAAAAGAATGAAACTAAAGGGGCACCTGCAAAATGGGACCCTGCAATGGACTCCACACTCAGTGGGGAGTCTCTCTGAGATTCTTTCCTTCTCCTTCCACCTCTGCCCCTGCCCTTGCTTATGCATGCGCTCTCGCTCACTCTCTCAAATGAATAAATAAAATCTTTAAAAATAAATAAATAAGTAACAAGTGGGCCTATATCGAACTAAAAAGCTTCTGCATAGCAAAGAAAACCATCAACAAAATGAAAAGACAACTTAATAAATGGGAGACAATATCTGCAAATCATATATCCAATAAGGGCTTAATATCCAAAAACACATAAAGAACTCGTACAACTCAAGAGCAAAAAACCAAACAGTGAAATCAAAAAATGGGCAGAGAATCTGAATAGACATTTTTCCAAAGAAGACATATAGATAATCAACAGGCACATGAAAAGATGCACAACATCACTAATCATCACGGAGATGTAAATCAAAACTACAATGAGATTACACCTCACTCCAATCAGAACGGCTAGTATCAAAAAGACAAGAAATAACAAGTCCTGGCAAAGATGTGGAGATAAGCAGACCTCATGCACTGTTGGTGGGACTATAAATTGGTACAGCTGCTATGGAATCCAATATGGAGATTCCTCAAAATACTAAAAATAGAACTACCACATAATCCACCAATTCCACTTCTGGGTATTCACCTGAAGAAAATGAAAGTACAGAATCACCCTTATGTTCATCAAAGTACTGACCATAGCCAAGATAAGGAACCAACATAAGTGTCCATTAATCGATGAATAAAGATACCGTGTGCATGTGCATGGCTATTCAGCCATAAAAAAAAGATAAAATCTTGCCATTTGTAACAATGTGGATAGATCCTGAAGAAATGATGCTAAGCAAAAAAAGTCATTCAGAGACAGGCAAATACTCTATGATTTCCCTTACATGTGCAACCTAAAAAAACAAAACAAATGAACAAAGCAAACAAAAACAGAGAATAGACTGGTGATTGCCAGAGGTGAGGAGGATTGGGAATTGGGCAAAACAGGGGAAGGTCAAAGGGGACAAATTTCCAGCTCTAAGAGAAACAAGTCACAGGCATGTAAAGTGCAGCATGACTACAGCCAATAATATTGTAAAGCATACTTGAAAGTTGCCAAAAAAGTAAATCCTAAGAGTTAACTTTGTACGATGACAAATAAAAACCAGATTTATTGTGGTCATCATTTCACAATGTATATGAATATTGAATCATTATACCGTATACCTAAAACCAACACAACACTATATGGCAATTATATCTCAATTTAATTTTTTTAAATTTAAAATAGAGAACTACTGGGGTGCCTGGGTGGCTCAACTGGTTGACTCCTGATTTTGACTCAGGTCATGATCTCAGGGTTGTGAGATCAAGCCCCACATCAGGGTCTGCACTGGGCATGGAGCCTGCTTAAGATTCTTTCTCTCTCCCTCTCCCTCTTCCCCCCAAATCCCTCCCCCGCCCCAGAAAGAACTATCATATGATCCAGCAACCCCACTTCTGGGTATACCTCCAAAGGAAATAAAATCTCTATCCTGAATTGTCATCCACATCCCATGTTCACTGCAGCATTATTTATAGCAGTGAAAATATTCAAACAACCTAAGCATCTGTGGATAGACAAATGGATAAAGAAAATGTTACACACACACAAAACACACACAGAACATTATTCCACCTTAAAAAAGAAGGAATTCCTGCCATTTGTAACAATACAGACGAACTTGGAGGATATCATGCTAAATGAAATATGAAAAAAAAAATTGATGTCAGAGTAACAGAGTAAAATGGTGGTTACCAGAGGCTGGGGTAGGAGAAAGGGGAAGATACTGATCAAAGGGTCCAAGCTTAGTTGGTTAAGCAGCTGCCTTCGGCTCAGGTCATGATCCCAGCGTCCTGGGATCGAGTCCCACATCAGGCCCCTTGCTCGGCAGAGAGCCTGGCTTCTCCCTCTGCCTGCCACTCTGTCTGCCTGTGCTCACTCTCTATAACAAATAAATAAATAAAATCTAAAAAAAAAAAGGGGGTCTAAGCTTTCAGTTATAAGAATAATAAATTCTGGAGAACTACTGTATGGCATGTTGGCTACTGTTAATGATAATGTATTATATGCTCGAAATTTGATGACAGTAAATCTCCAGTGTTCTTACCATTCACAAAAGTAGTAACTACGGGAGGTGATGGTATATGTTAATTAGCTTGATTATAGTAATTATTTTACAGCGTATACATTTATCAAAACATGGTATATAACTTAAATATATCAATTTTTATTTGCCAAAAATATTTTAAAGTCACTACTGTGTATTCAGTCTATATTTTGTTCATTCTAACTTACTCAGATTTTTTTTAAGATTGTATTTATTCATTTGAGAAAGAGAGAGAGAGAAAGCACAAGCACAAGGGGGACCAGCAGAGGGAGAGGGTGAAGCAGGCTTCCCACTGAGCAAGGAGCCTGATGTGGGCCTTCATTCCAGGACCCTGAGATCATGACCTAAGCCGAAGGCAGACACTTAACCGACTGAAGCACTCAGGCACCACATTTTGTATTTTATAGTCATGTATATACATATTACCTATTGTAGCCTAATAGGTACATTCTTTTAGGACCCTGACCATGTCTTATACAGCTGAATCCCAAGTAATATAACACAGAAGAAGAACATTTAACCCACATTAAAACAGATCCTGTGTTTGGCTTGCACACCACATGTCCTATCTTCTTTAATCCTCCCAGCAATCCTGTGAGGTAGGCACTATTATCTAAAACCCCATTTTCCTGATGAGAAACTTGAGGTTTGAAAGGTTAAGGAAAAGGTCACATAATTAGTAAGTGGAGCCAGAATTAGTTCCAAGTCTGACACCAAAATCCACGTCCTTTATCACTGTGTTATACTGTTTCTCACATATTTAAGAAAAAACATGTAGTTAGAAGAATGGCTATGGAAAATTAGGGGGCACAGATCAGCAACCATAACAATTGTTACAGTATAACAAATCAGATATCTGTATATCAAATCAGAGATTTGATTTGGATTTATTTGATAAGGATTTATAAACAAAACAGATTTTTACATATTTATTCACCAAAGATTTAATGAAACTTACATATAAGGCAATGCTCAAAGGCTCCTGTCCTTATGGTGTTTATATAAGAGATCTTTCCAGGAAGAAAGTAAGTTTCAAGGAAGTAAGAGAAAGCCACTACAAAATGACAAAATACAAAATGGAGATGGTAAACATCAGTATAAATTTTACCCAGGATCTAGGTGGCCTGATTATCATTGGTTCATATGTGGGTGGCCAGTGCATGAAATACCAAGAAAATAGTGAATTTGGTGACTATATTAAAAGCTTACACTAATTAAAGGCTGTATATGGAAATAGGCAGCCTTCAAATTTCTGTAATTAAAATCCAATGATCTCATTTCTTTTGATGGCTGCATAGTATTCCATTGTATATATACACCACATCTTCTTTAGAGGGTATTATGCTTAGCGAAATAAGTCAATTGGAGAAAGACAACTATCATATGATCTCCCTGATATGAGGAAGTGGAGATGCAACAGGGGTGGGGGCTAAGGGGATAAGAAAGAAAAAATGAAACAAGATGGGATTGGGAGGGAGACAAACCAAAAGAGACTCTTAATGTCATAAAACAAACTGAGGGGGGTGGGGGGGGAGGGGGGTTGGGAGAGGGTGGGGGGGTTACATTATATGTTTAAATAAAAAAAAAATAATAAAAATAAGGGACACCTGGGTGGCTCAGTTGGTTAAGCAGCTGCCTTCAGCTCAGGTCATGATCCCAGCGTCCTGGTATCGAGTCCCACATCGGGCTCCTTGCTTGGCAGGAAGCCTGCTTCTCCCTCTGCCTCTGCCTGCCACTCTGTCTGCCTGTGCTCGCTCTCTCTCTCTCTCTAACAAACAAATATATAAAATATTTTTAAAAAAAATAAAAAATCCAATGATCATTTTTGCTTGCATCCCTACAATGTTATGTGGTTTGACTTCATCTTTTTTAAATAAATTCTTTAAGACAGAAATGAAGATGTATTTATCTTTGTCAGTGCCAACAAGTAGTCATTAAAATACACTTTTGGATAAAGATGTTCTGAATTAAATATGAATATACTACTTGCTACCTGTGTGACTTTAGGCAACTTATTTAACCTCTCTGTGTGCCTCAAGTTTCTCATCTGAAAACTAAAAATAATAAGAATTCGTATACTCCATGTAGCTTGTTGCGAGGGTTAGAGAATGTGTTCAAAGAACTTAGCACAGGGTCTGAATAAAACTCAACTAAGTTCTGCCTCTTTTTTTTTTTTTTTTTTACTGTTTAGTAATATTTACTTTTTAAGTAAGGTACTGAAAATAGACTAGATCCAGTACAGATTTAACTTTAGAAAAAAAAAAAATAGAGGGGCGCCTGGGTGGCTCAGTGGGTTATAGCCTCTGCCTTCGGCTCGGGTCATGATCCCAGGGTCTTGGGATTGAGTCCCGCATCGGGCTCTCTGCTGGGCAGGGAGCCTGCTTCCCTCACTCTCTCTCTGCCTGCCTCTCTGCCTATCTCTGTCTGTCAAATAAATAAATAAAATCTTTTAAAAAAATAGAGCTTATTCTTCTTAGGAAACTCAAGTATTTTCTAGGAGATAAGGAAAATAGAGTTTTTTATTACAGGTTTTAGATAAGAAGCATCTGCACAGTGAAACAGTCAACAAAATAAAGAGGCAACCTACAGAATGGGAGAAGATGTTCACAAATGACACTAAGGACAAAGAGCTGATATCCAAGATCTATAAAGAACTGCTCAAACTCAATACCCAAAAAATAGATAATCATGTAAAAAACTGGGCAGAAGACATGAACAGATACTTCTCCAAAGAAGACATACAAATGGCTAACACATAAAAAATATTCATCATTTTACCATCAGGGAAATTCAAATCAAAACCACATTGAGATACCACCTTACACCAGTTAGAATGGCCAAAATTAACAGAACAGGAAACAAGTGTTGGAGAGGATGTGGAAAAAGGGGAACTCTCTTACATTGTTGGTGGGAATGCAAGTTGGTGCAGCCACTTTAGAAAACAGTATGGACGGGCGCCTGGGTGGCTCAGTGGGTTAAAGCCTCTGCCTTCGGCTCAGGTCATGATCTCAGGGTCCTGGGATTGAGCCCCGCATCAGGCTCTCTGCTCAGCAGGGAGCCTGCTTCCTCCTCTCTCTGCCTGCTTCTCTACCTGCTTGTGATCTCTCTCTGTCAAATAAATAAACAAATAAAATATTTAAAAAAAAAAAAAACAGTATGGAGATTCCTCAAAAAATTAAAAACAGAACTACCCTTTGACCCTGCAATTTCACTACTGGGTATTTACCCCCAAAATACAGATGTAGGACCATGTGTACCCCAATGTGCATAGTAGCAATGGCCACAATTGCCAAACTGTGGAAAGAGCCAAGATGCCCTTCAACAGATGGATGGATCGAAGACATGGTCCATATATACAATGGAATATTACATAGCCATCAGAAAGGATAACTGCCCAACTTTTGTATCAACATGGATGGGACTGAAGGACATTATGTTGAGTGAAATAAGTCAAGCAGGGAAAGTCAATTATCATATGGTTTCACTTACTGGTGGAGCATAAGGAATAACATGGAAGACATTAGGAGAAGGAAAGGAAAAGTGAATTGGGGTAAATTGGAGGGGGAGATGAAGCATGAGAGACTGTGGACTCTCAGAAACAAATTGAGGGTTTGGGGGGGCGGGGCATTGGGAGAGTCTGGTGATGGGTATTAAGGAGAGCACATATTACATGAAGCACTGGGTGTGGTGCATAAACAATGAATCTTAGAACACTGGGAAAAAAAAAAAAAGAATGCTTGGGAATCCTTAGTGTTAACCAGTCCGAGATGTGGCATGATTTATTTATAGCATGTTTTGCTTGCTTGAATGTAAGAATTTTTCTAGTTTCTCAGTGAATGCAGGACAAAGAAATCAGTATTTAATACTTCAAATTTAGAGAGATGAAGAGGAGAAAAATACTAAAAGGGCAAGTCTAAAAATGTAATTGCCCCCAAATGGTAACACATTTGTAAAACTCCAAGGAACTTTCATATGTTAAAATGAAAACAGTAAACATTTTCTTTTCTTTTTTTTTTTTAAGATTTTATTTATTTGACAGAGATCACAAATAGGCCGAGAGGCGGGCAGAGAGAGAAGAGGAAGCAGGCTCCCCGCTGAGCAGAGAGCCCGATGTGGGGCTCGATTTCAGGACCCTGGGATCATGACCTGAGTGAAGGCAGAGGCTTTAACCCACTGAGCCACCAAGGTGCCCCAACATTTTCAAAATAAGGTAATAAAAAGTCTTCTAAAACTATCTGTTAAAGCATAATACATGGTACAATCACTGTGAAAAAGTCTGGTGATTCCTCAAAAAGTTAAACGCAGAATTACCATATGATCTAGCAATTCCAATCCTAGGTATAGACCCCAAAGAATTGTACACCAAGGTTCATAGCAGCATTATTCACACTAGCCAAAAGGTGGAAAAATGCCAAGTGTCCATAACAGATGAAGAGATAAACAAAATGTGACATACACATAAAATGGAGTACTATTCCGCCATTAAAAAATGAGAGTCTGATACCTGGCAGGACACGGATAACCATTAAAACATTTTATTAAGTGAAATAAAACAGACACAAAAAACACATATTGCGTGATTCCACTCATATGAATGAAGTACCCAGCAGAGGCAAATTCATAAAGATGGAAAGCAGAATAGAGGTTACCAGGGCAGGGTGGAAGGGAGGAATGGATAGTTATTATTGAATTGGTAAAGGAGTTTGTTTGGGATGGTGAAAAAGTTCTGGAGATAGATAGTGGCAATAGTTACACAATATTATAAATGCATTTAATGATGCTGAATTGTACACTTAAAAATAATTAAAATGGCAAATTTTATGTTATATATATTTTACCCAATTAAAAGTGTTAAAAAATAACACAGGTAGAATGTATATAATATTATTACAAAGAGTAAAGAGAAGGAAATATTTTCAAATGTAAATAGGAAATCCTTTATTCTGTAGTTAAAATGATAGTCTTTTAACACTGAGTGGGGAACAAAATTATGTATGGCAATTCAACACCATTATCTTCTCACAACAATGATTAACATATAATATACTATGAAGAGCAATTAACTTATTATCCCTGAACCGAGACCCAAAAGCAATGTCAAAATCAGCCCTAGTAGATAATCAACATTTGATTTACATAATCTGATATTAAAACTCATCAAAACACTGAGGGAAAAAACAATTCAAAAAATATTCTTTGAAAAAAACATTGGGGCATCTGGGTGGCTCAGTGGGTTAAAGCCTCTGCCTTCGGCTCAGGTCATGATCTCAGAGTCCTAGGATCAGGCCCTGTATAGGGCTCTCTGCTCAGCAGGAAGCCTGCTTCCCCCTGCCCCTCTGCCTACTTGTGATCTCTCTCTGTCAAATAAATAAATAAAATCTTTAAAAAAAGAAAATAGCATTAATAAAACTACAACTAAGTAAAAGCAAGAGAAAACCCATACTTCCCCTGCTCATGGGTATCTCTAGAAGACTACATGGTTTTTCTCAATTATTAGATTTACTTCAGGAATGATACAGTGGCAGGGGCACCCGGGTACTCAATCAGTTAAGCACCTGACTTTGGCTCAGGTCATGATCTTATGGTCCTGGGATCTAGCCACCCATCAGGTTCCCTGCTCAGCTGCTTGTCCCTCTGCCCCTCCCCTGGCTCATGTTCTCTCTCTCTTTCAAATAAAATCCTAAAAATAAAAAAGAATGATACACTGGGAGTCTGACAAAAACTATGTGATGGGGATCAAAATCGGGAGAGTACCATTACCATATGCAAAAGCGGGATATATATTTTCCAGGTGAAAAAATTCTAGTTTACATAAAAGAACATAAATCACATGAGATCCTGAATCAGGACCATCAATTTAGGCTTCAAGCTCCCTGGTTTTTTTTCCAAGTTTTTATTTAAATTCTAGTTAGTTGACATGTAGTGTAATATTGGTTTCAGAAGTAGAATTTAGGGGCACCTGGGTGGCTCAGGGGGTTAAAGCCTCTGCCTTTGGCTCAGGTCATGGTCCCAGGATCCTGGGATCAAGCCCCGCATCAGCTCTCTGCTCAGCGGGGAGCCTGCTTCCCCCCTCTCTCTCTGCCTGCCTCTCTGCCTGCTTGTGATCTCTGTCAAATAAATAAATAAAATTTTTAAAAAAGTAGAATTTAGTGATTCATCACTTATGTAGAACACCCAGTGCCCTCATCATATCAAGTGCCCCCCTTAATACCCATCACCCATTTAACCCATTCTCACCCACCACTCCTGCCATCAATCCTGTTTGCTCTCTATAAGTAAGTCTCTTATGGTTTGCCTCCCTCTTTTTCCCGTTTCCCCTATATTCATCTGTTTTGTTTCTTAAATTCCACATGAGACACATCTATGGTATTTGTCTTTCTCTGACTTTTTCTCTTAGCATAATATACTTTAGCTCCATCCATATCATTGCTAATGGCAAGATTTCATTCTTTTGATAGCTGAGTAATATTCCAGGGTATATATCCCACATCTTCCTTCTCCATTCATCAGTCAATGTACATTTGGGCTCTTTCCATAATTTGGCTATTGCCAATAATGCTGCTATAAATATCGGGTGCTCATGTGTCTCTTTGAATCAATATTTTTGTATTCTTTGAGTAAATACCTAGTAGTGCAATTGCTGGATCATAGGCTGGTTCTTATTTTTAACATTTTGAGGGAACTCCATACTATTTTCTGGAGTCAAGCTCCCTATCACATTGTGTTTAAGACTCCTGAATACAGTGGTGCTCAATTACAATGTCTGAGCCATAATTTCCAGTTAACACTGATTTTAAGGAATTCAAAACAATATTTATTTTCACCTTAACTCACAGACCTAATTATAGTTAATTTGGTAGAAGGGAAGTTTTTATTTTTCTACTGAAAATTCTGAAGTTGAAGGCAAAGGTTTAAGTGGTTTATCCAATAAATCAATGGCAAGAACTTCGAGAGGGGAGAGAGGATGGTGGCTGGCTCATTTGGTAGAACACGTGACTCTTGATCTTGGGGTTGTGAGTTCAAGCCCCACCCCAGGCGTAGAGATCTTTAGATAGATAGTTAGACAGGAAGAGAGGAAAGGGGAGGAACTTTTTATTTAGCAGCTACATGAACTAAGGTAAAAATATTTCTGACCTATAAATAAATATTTCTTATACCTCATGACATAGACCAGGGTGTACCATTCACACCCTGGTCTATGTCAGGGGTGAGCAAATTTTGGGCTGTGCAGTCAAGTCTGGCCCAACACTTGTTTTATAAGTGAAATTTTATTAGAATACAGTCACATCCATTTGTTTACATATTGTCTATAGCTGTTTGTGTTTTATAACAGCAGGGTTGAGAGGTTATGACAGATACCTTGCGACCTGCAAAGCCTAAAATTTTACTATCTGGCCCTTCACAGAAAAATCTCGCTATGGGCTCCTGGGTGGCGCAGCTGGTTGTGTGTCCGACTCTTGATTTCAGTTCAGGTCATGATCTTAGGATTGGTAGGTCAAGCCCCATGTCAGGCTCTGTGCTCAGGGCTGAGTCAACCTGTCTCTCTCCCTCCCCTCGCTTGCTCTTGTGCTCATTCACTCTCTCTCAAATAAACAAAATCTTTAAAAAATAAAATAAGAGCGCCTGGGTGGCTCGGTTAAGTGACTGCCTTCGGCTCAGGTCATGATCCCGAAGTCCTGGGATCAAGTCCTACATCGGGCTCCCAGCTTCATGGGGAGTCTACTTCTCCCTCTGACCTCCCCTCTCATGCTCTCTCAGTCTCTCTCTCAAATAAATAAATAAAATCTTTAAAAATAAAAAATAAAATAAAATAATATACACACACACACATATACATATACATACATACATATACACCACCAATCCCTGGCCTGTCAAATGCCACCCTTGGAATACTGTACAGCAAAGCCTATGCAACAGCCCTGAAACAAGTTACTGAAGAAAATATTAATATTTGACAGATGAGAAAACTAATACTCAGTTATATCAAGTAAAGTGTCTAAGGTCATGGAGGTTTAGGTGACAAAGTCAACTTTCAGATTCAGATCTTTCCACTAAATTACAATTACCATGTATACATGGGGATGGCAGTAATACCTCCCATAGCTGTTACTGTAAGCCTCAGGTAAGTGCACAAAAATATTAGAGAAATAAGTTGTTATCAATATTATTATAGAGTCAAAATTAAACACATTGTTCGGCCTTAAGTTCTCTTTTAACCTTTTACAAACTTGGGGGCTTTAGTCATGCATGCCTCCATATTTACCAACCCCTTAAAATATGATCCTCACACTCCTATTCTCAACACACTCTATCTGTCCAAATGCTACTCTTTTGCTAGAATCAATTTAAATGTCACATTCTTAGTGACACTTTCTCTGAGTCTCTAATCAATCTTCATTGCTCTTTCCTACATTATCCTATCGCATGTTAACTGCAAACACTGTTTAACATTTGTGTCATTTTATTTTCTATTACTCACTGATCTATTTCTCCTTCTAGATTTTACATTATTTAAGAAACAATTTTGGGGGGTGCCTGGGTGGCTCAGTGGGTTAAAGCCTCTGCCTTCGGCTCAGGTCATGATCCTAGAGTCCTGGAATCAAGCCCCACATCGGGCTCTCTGCTCAGCAGGGAACCTGCTTCCTCCTCTCTCTGCCTGCCTTCTCTGCCTACTTATGATCTCCGTCTTTCAAATAAATAAAAATTAAAAAAAAAAAAACACACAATTTTGGGATACCTGGGTGGCACAGTCAGTTAAGCATCTAACCATTGATTTTGGCTCAGGTCATGATCTAAAGGTCATGAGACTGAGCTCTGTGTCAGGCTTGGCACCCAGCATGGAGTCTGCTTAAGACCCTCTCTCCCTTGCCCTCTGCCCCTCCCCACTGCTCTCTCTCTCTCAAAAAGAAAGAAAGGAAGGAAGGAAGGAAGGAAGGAAGGAAGGAAGGAAGGAAGGACGGACGGACATGATTTCATACTCATCCTTATATCCACCTCAACCTTCCTTCCTACCTACAGTACCTATGTTCTTTGTACACAGTGAATATACATTGGACTTCATGACATCATTCACCTAGTTCTGCTCTATGTTCCAATCTGTTGCTTGTCACACCAAACTAGGTTGCCTCCAGCACATCCGTCCACTGCTCAAAAAAAGCAAAAGGGAAGCTGGAAAACTCTTGTAAATGAAATACAGAATTTTCAATTTCTACAATGTTCATTATGATATTCAATACTTACAATGTGAATTCCTCCCTATAATTTATCAAGATTAATGATTTCATCAGGTTTATCAACAGAATCATTCTCTCATTTAATCTTTAGAAAATTGTTCATACTCAAATCTTCTCACAAATAAACACAATGTTCCAACTCAGCTGTTGGCAGCAAAATGTGTTCACAATGAACAGCCCCTACAATCCTGGCAAGAATGATAGGATTAGCTACAATATAGTCTTCTATATCTGTTTTCATCGGGATAAGGAACAATCTTGATTTATCAAAAAGCAAAGAGCCCAGGGACGCCTGGGTGGCTCAGTTGGTTAAGCGGCTGCCTTCGGCTCAGGTCATGATCCCAGCGTCCTGGGATCGAGTCCCACATCGGACTCCTTGCTCGGCAGGGAGCCTGCTTCTCCCTCTGCCTCTGCCTGCCACTCTGTCTGCCTATGCTTGCTTGCTCTCTCTCCCTCTCTCTCTGTAAAATAAATAAAATCTTAAAAAAAAAAAAAAAAAGTAAGCCCACAATAAAAAAAAAAAAAAAAAAAGCAAAGAGCCCAGAAAAACTTTTTAGGACTTTTCCACAAATACGGAGGTTTCATTAAGTCAACTTAAATTGGGCTTTTCTCTACCAAGCACACAATTTTTCCATGATAAAGAGAAATACCAAGGTATGAAGTTTTCATGAGAAATGGGTTAAAACAATTCCATCGTACAAGTATTTCAAATGAGCGAGAGATTTACATAGACCTGAAGTTTGACAAGAAGAGGACAGATATGACATTAAGAGTCTCTTTTGGTTTGTCTCCCTCCCGATCCCATCTTGTTTCAAAACAAACTGAGGGGGGTGGGGGGAAGAGGGGTTGGGAGAGGGTGGTGGGGTTACATTATATGTTTAAATAAAGCTTAAATAAAAAAAAAAGAGGATAGATAGATAGATAAACAAAAGAGTGAAGACAGTCTCTGCTATGAAAGAACTTTGGTTTCCTTTGGGGGAGGAAAGAATAAACTAGAGAATAACTTGAGAATAATAACATTACAGCTTACAGGCAGTGATTAAAAATATTTCTCGGGGCACCTGGGCGGCTCAGTGGGTTAAAGCCTCTGCCTTCAGCTCAGGTCATGATCCCAGGGTCCTGGGACCGAGTCCCACATCGGGCTCTCTGCTGAGCAGGGAGCCTGCTTCCTCCTCTCTCTCTGCCTGCCTCTCTGCCTACTTGTGATCTCTGTCTGTTGAATAAGTAAATAAAATATTAAAAAAAAATTTCTCATATCACTGCCACATCACAAATTATTATAACTACTACTCTAAAAAAAAAAAGGCAACATTATTTGGTCCTTAAGATTAAGCCACAGAGGTAGGAAAAGAAAAAATGAAACAAGATGGGATCGGGAGGGAGACAAACCAAAAGAGACTCTTAATGTCATAAAACAAACTGAGGGGGGTGGGGGAGGAGAGGGGTTGGGAGAGGATGGTGGGGTTACATTATATGTTTAAATAAAAAAGCTTAAATTTTAAAAAAAAGCTAAAAAAATTAAGCCACAGAAACTGAAGGGAATAAAAAAGAGATTATTTTTCATTTTTGGTAAATTGTATTCCACTCACTTCAGGAAGACTTAAGGAAACCTTCAGAGTTAAACAACATGACTGGGGAGGAGTCAAGATGGTGGAGAAGTAGCAGGCTGAGATGACATCAGGCAGCAGGAGATCAGCTACATAGCCTATCAAACCATTCCAAACACCTACGAATCCAACAGGAGATCGAAGAGAAGAAAAACAACAATTCTAGAAACAGAAAATCGACCACTTTCTAAAAGGTAGACCAGCAGAGAAGTGAATCCAACGCATCGGGAAGATAGACCCCAGGGGGAGGGGCCGGCTCCCGGCAAGCGGCGGAGCACAAAATCAGGATTTTTAAAAGTCTGCTCCACGGAGGGACATTGCTCCAGAGGCTAAACGGGTGAAGACCTCACAGGGACAGCGAGGACTCAGGTCCCCCAGGGTCACAGAAGGATTGGGGGTGTCTGAGTGTCGCAGAGCGCACAGGTATTAAAGCGGGGAAGCCGGCTGCGGAGACAGAGCCGAGGTTTCCTAGAGCCGTGGTCTGTGACACGGGCCAGTGCTCTGTGACACGGGCCGGTGCTCTGTGCGAGGGGTCCCCACAAGATCCGGGGAGACTCCGACCCGGGAGAGCTCAGGGATCTACGGGGTTCGGAGACTCCAGGTGGGACTCTGCCAGAGACAGAGACGCTTGGTCACAGGCTGGGTGAGCTCGGAGCGCTCCCAGAAGCCAGTGAGACGGGACTGATTACACACGATTTTCTCCAGGCGCAGCCGGAGGCTGGGGAGACAGGAGTGATTAAACGCTTTTCTCTGAAGGTGCACTGAAGACTGGGGCCCCTAGCTCTCGGCTCCTCTGAACCGGAGATTGGGAGGCCGCCATTTTCATTCCCATCCTCCGGAACTCTACGGAAAGCTTTCAGGGAACAAAAGCTCCCAAAAGCGAACCTGAGAGGATTACTTAGCCCGGCCCCTGGCGGTGCAATTCCGCCTTGGGCAGAGACACTTGAGAATCACTACAACAGGCCCCTCCCCCAGAAGATCAACAAGAAATCCAGCCAAGACCAAGTTCACTTAACAAGGAGAACAGCGGATTCTTATCTGGACAAAATGACAAGGCGGAAAAACTCACCACAAAAAAAAACAGGAGGCAGGACCGAAGGCTAGGGACCTAATCAATACAGACATTGGTAATATGTCAGATCTGGAATTCAGGACGACGATTCTCAAGGTTCTAGCCGGGCTCGAAAAAGGCATGGAAGATAATAGAGAAACCCTGTCAGGAGAAATAAAAGCCCTTTCTGGAGAAATAAAAGAACTAAAGTCTAATCAAGTTGAAGTAAAAAAAGCTATTAATGAGGTGCAATAAAAAATGGAGGCTCTTACTGCTAGGATAAATGAGGCAGAAGAAAGAAATTAGTGATATAGAAGACCAAATGAGAGAGAATAAAGAAGCTGAGCAAAAGAGAGACAAACAACTACTGGACCACGAGGGGAGAATTCAAGAGATAAGTGATGCCATAAGCGAAACAACATTAGAATAATTGGGATTCCAGAAGAAGAAGAAAGAGAAATAGGAGCAGAAGGTATACTGGAGAGGATTATTGTAGAGAATTTCCCTAATATAGCAAGGGGAACAAGCATCAAAATCCAGGAGGTGCAGAGAACACCCCTCAAAATCAATAGGAATCGGTCCACACCCCGCCATCTAATAGTAAAATTTACAAGTCTTAGCGACAAAGAGAAAATCCTGAAAGCAGCACGGGACAAGTAGTAACATACAATGGTAAAAATATTAGATTGGCAGCAGACTTATCCACAGAGACCTGGCAGGCCAGAAAGAACTGGCATGATATATTCAGAGCACTAAACGAGAAAAACATGCAGCCAAGAATACTTTATCCAGCTAGGTTATCATTGAAAATAGAAGGAGAGAGTTAAACAACATGTGCTGTTTATCCCTCAAACATGTAGAAAGTAAATAAATCATCTGAGGTGAGCATATTACATGCAGATAAAAACAAGGAAACTTCAATCTTCTATTTTCTTATAACAAAATGTGAAACTAATATGAAATGTATCTTTTGCTATGAATCCAGCATCATTAAATATGCTGAACAGATAATATTGGAAATTCTCATTCTTAGGGAATTTACAAAATAAAAAACCAATATGGTTTTTTATATAACATCTGTCCTGCCTTTATCTTTAGTTCCTCATCTTTTAATCACAAAGGATGATAATGTTAATTAATAAGATCTTATTTTTCTTTTCCAGCTAATGATATGAACTGCAAAAACAAAACTGTACCATGACAGGAACAATAAAAATCCATTCACCATATACTGGCTAATCAATAAACAGTAGTATCTTTCAGAGACACTTCACTTAAAGGACATTTCAGAGATGTCCACAGTTTAAAAATTCTCCCTTTTTTCCTATTAATTTTACTGTGATTGCACAATGTATAAAAAGCAATAGCAGATTTTGAAGATATGTGAGTGCCAAGAAGATTTACTTTTGCCACGACAGCACAAAGAATAAATTCTAAAATTTCCATTTCAAAAGGCAAAGCCCCATTTTCTGTTGCTATACATAATTTTTCCTATTTTTTCCCAATTGATTAGCTTAAATATTTCCAACCTTCCATTTCAGGCAAATAGACTACCAGAAAAAAGCCCTCTTAACGTGTAACCCAAAAACTGCTGGCTAAACTATGAAAATCATCTTGAGATAAATAAACATAAATTCATAATGAAAATCACAAAATATATAAAGCAAGCTTCTGTGATTAAGGGTCAGCAGAAATAATAAATGTGAGAGTCTGCTCCACAAAGTGGAATTACTGGCTATAGAGTAACATTTAATGAAAAGAAATTATATAAAAATATGACTAAGGAACAAGACCCTACTAAGTCAGCAGGCAGATATGAAAAGAAACTAAACAGAAATTCTAGAAATTGGATATGTATAATAATTAAAATTAGAATCCTGGTGGACAGGTTAAACAGCAGGGTAGGTGAACCTTAAGTGAGAATTTGCAGTTTGAACTAGAAGAGAGGTCTGAAGAATTTATTCAAATTCAAAATGGAAACATAAAAGAATGAAGTTAAGACACAAGGAAGAAGAGTAATAATGCTTAATACAACTACTCAGGGTTCCAGAAGAATGAAACAGAATAATCAGGAAGCAAAATCTGAAGAAATAATGGCTGAAATTTTTTCAAGCTTGATGAAGACCATCGTTTCTCAGATTCAGGGAGCCTAACAAATCAGAAGCATGACAAATAAAAAGAAGACCACCCTATGTGGATTGTAGTGAAAGCAGAAGACCCCAAAGACATAGAAAATATTTTAGAGGCCATAAGAGAGAAAAGACAGGAGGCTGATAAATAGAGTGACAACTGATTTCTCAATAGCCACAAAAAAACTCAAAAGCCAGAAAAATTGTTTTTAAAAAGTTAAAAATAATCAGGGGCACCTGGGTGGCTCAGTGGGTTAAGCCTCTGCCTTCAGCCCAGGTCATGATCTCACGATCTCAGGGTCCTGGGATGGAGTCCCGCATCTGGCTCTCTGCTCAGCAGGGAGATTGCTTCCCCCTCTCTCTCTGCCTGCCTCTCTGCCTACCTGTGATTTCTCTGTCAAATAAATAAATAAAATCTTTAAAAAAAAAAAGTTAAAAATAATCAACCCAGAGTTGTAATTCACAGGAAAATTATCTTAAAAGTGTAAGAGCAAATAATGCCATGTTCAAACAAACAAAAACTGATTAAAAACATTAATTACTAAGAAAACTTCTTTAAATAAAGTTCTGGGGCACCTGGCTGGCTCAACTGGTTGAGTGTATGACTTGATCACAGGGTTGTGAGTTTGAGCCACATGCTGGGTATAGAGATTCTTACAAAAGAAATAAATACACGTCTAAAGTATGTACTTCAGGAAAGAAGAAACTTAAAAGATTTATCTTGAGATGATAGAATCCTAATTTTAAAAAGATAAACACAAATAAACTTAAACATTGCATAAAATGGTAACAATGAGGTCTAATTTGTAAAACTAAATTAAAAATAGAAGTAAAACATCAGACAACAAATACCCATCCTTAAGGAAATCATCAGAGTTTAAAAATTTATAAGTCATTCTCAGGGCCACCTGGCTGGCTCAGTCAGAAGAGCATGCAACTCTTGATCTCAGGGTCTTGTGTTCGAGCCCTACACTGGGTATAGAAATTACTAAAATAAGGAAGCTTTATTTTTATTTAAATAAAATAAATATTATTATTTAACTTTGGGTTTTAGGTTAAATATACATGTTAACATTTGGACTCCAAGAAACAAACTGAGGGTTTTGGAGGGGAGGGGAGCGGGTAGGTGAGCCTGGTGGTGGGTATTAAGGAGGGCACATATTGCATGGAGCACTGGGTGTGGTGCATAAACAATGAATCTTGGAACACTGAAAGATAAAATAAATGCTATTTAAGGAAAAAATATATATAATCAATAGTATACTGTGTAACTTCTAAAGAAGGACAAAAAAAGAAAATGAAGGAGGAGGGAAGAAAGAGGTGGAGCTGGAAAAGAACCGCAGAAAGGACAAGAATAACGAGTAAATAAAAATATGACAATGAAAAACATGAAAGATAGAAATAAGCCTGCTGTATCAGTAGTAACAAAGTATAAAATATTTACAACTAAAAAGTTTATCAGTCCAGATATTTTAAAATTAAAATTCAACTGTATTTCTTCTCAAAAGACATATCTAGGGACACCTGGGTGGCTCAGTTGGTTGGGCGGCTGCCTTCAGCTCAGGTCATGATCCCAGCGTCCTGGGATCGAGTCTCACATCGGGCTCCTTGCTCAGCAGGGAGCCTGCTTCTCCCTCTGCCTCTGCCTGCCTCTCTGTCTGCCTGTGCTCGCTCCTGCTCTCTCTCTGACAAATAAATAAAAAAATCTTTAAAAAAAAAAAAAAGACATATCTAAATTACATAAGAAAAAAGACTGAGAATAAAAGGATGAGTTAAGTTGTACCAGACAGAGGCACCTAGATAACTCACTTGTTGCAGCATGCGACTCTTGATCTCAGGATCATGAGTTTCAGCCCCATGTTGGGTATAGAGATAACTTAAAAATAAAATCTTAAAAAACAGTTGTACCGGACAAATCTAACCAAAAGAACTGATTAGAAATATTATTACCAAGTAAGATAAACTTTCATGTAAAAAGTATTAGTAAGGTAAAGAGGGTCACCACATAATGATGAACGGTTCAGTTCACCAGGAAGACATAAAAATTTTGAACTTGTACGTACCTAATAGCAGAACTCCAGAATAAAGCAAGTATCAATAGAATTAGGTGAATAAATCAATAAATCCACTATAATAATAGAAGAAATGAACTCATCTCTTTCAGTAACTGATAGACAAATCAGTGAGGATATTAAACACCTGAATGACATAATAAAGTTTTATTTTATGATTATATTTATAGCATGCACCCAACAATTGGAGCATATACGCTCTGTTCAAGCACGTGTGAAATGTTTTTGAAAAATGACCATACAGGGGCGCCTCAGTGGCTCAGGCAGTTAAGCATATACCTTCGGCTCAGGGCATGATCCCAGGGTCCTGAGATGGAGCCCAGAGTTGGGCTTCCTGCTCGGCAGGGAGTCTGGTTCTCCTCTACCTCTGTTCCTCCCCCTACTGTGTTATCTCTCACTCACTCTAATAAATGAATTTAAAAATCTTAAAAAAAAAAAAAAAGATAGGACTATAGAAAAATTTTAAAAAGCAAAAGCAAAACCTGTGTCATATATACATGAACAGGCCTTTCTCCAAAGACAACATACACATGGCCAAAAGACTCATGAAAAAAATGTTCAACATCACTATCAGGGGAAATGCAAATCAAAACTACTCGATCGAGCCCCGCATCGAGGTGGGGGGCTCTGTGCTCAACAGAGCACCTGCTTCCCCTCCTTTCTCTCTGCCTGCCTCTCTGCTTCCTTGTGATCTCTCTCTCCCTGTCAAATAAATAAATAATTTTTTTCCAAAGATCCTACTCAGGTATCCTTTTTTTTTTTAAGATTTTATTTATTTGACAGAGATTACAAGTAGGCAGAGAGGCAGGCAGAGAGAGGGGGAAGCAGGCTCCCTGCTGAGCAGAAAGCCCGATGTGGGGCTCGATCCCAGGACCCTGGGATCATGACCTGAGCCGAAGGCAGAGGCTTTAACCCACTGAGCCACCCAGGAGCCCCAATAAATAAAATCTTAAAAAAGAAAAAAAAACCTACAATAAGACATCACCTCACACCTGTCAGAATGGCTAAAATAAAAAACACAAGAAAAAGTGTTCTACCAGGTAATGACAAAATATTTTCCAGACCTGTACCCCTGGGGCTAATAATACATTATCTGTTTATAAAAAATTAAAAAACTAAAAAAAAAAAACCTTTGTTTCATTGAATTTATAATTTGCATATTTCTTTAGTCTCTAATGAGGTTTAGCATTTTCTTAAGTAGTTTCTTGGCTATTCTTGTTTCCTCTTTGAGAAATGCCTATCCTTGTTACTTATCTATTTTCCTATTGATCTGTCTTTTCCTTATTGGTTTGTGGGAGTTCTTGCTTTTATCAGGTGTGTTACAACTATCTTCTCCCAATTTATGGCTTCTCTGCATTTTTCTCACATTCTTTTTTAATGATTTTTTTAAGATTTACTTTTTTATTTATTTGAGAGACAGTGAGGGAAGGAGAGGGAGAATCTGAAGCATGATTCCCCACTGTGTGCAGAGCCCCACACAAGGCTCAATCCCACTACCTCAAATTCATGACCTGAACCGAAACCAAGAGTCCAGTGTTTAACCAACTGAGCCACCCAGGCACTCTCAATTTTTTTTTTTTTTTTTTAAGTAGGGCTTGAACTAACGACTCTGAGATCGAGACCAGAGCTCAGATCAAGAGTTAGATTCTTAACTGACTGAGCCACCGAGGCGTCCCTCTTACATTCTTTTTAAAATTGAGATATAAATCACATACTATAAAGTTTGCTCATTTAAAGTATACAATTCGGGACGCCTGGGTGGCTCAGTTGGTTAAGCAGCTGCCTTCGGCTCAGGTCATGATCCCAGCGTCCTAGGATCGAGTCCCACATCGGGCTCCTTGCTCGGCAGGGAGCCTGCTTCTCCCTCTGCCTCTGCCTGCCACTCTGTCTACCTGTGCTCACGCTCTCTCTCTCTCTAACCAATGAATAAATAAAATCTTAAAGTATATGATTCAAGGGTTTTTAGTATATTCAGAGTTCTATAACCACCATCACTATCTCATTCCAGAATATTTTCTCACCTTGACAGAATTAGCCAAAAAAGCATATTTTCAGTTTATATACTAACTGCTGCTTAAACATTACTCACATTTAAAACTGAGCAACTGAATATTATACTCAGTTCAACTCAGATGCTTATTAAACACCTACTATGTGTAAAGCATTCTGAAATGTAAAACAATAATATCCAAGGTATAGTTCTGACTTGCAGAATTAGAGGGGGCCTAAAAATCAAGTATGTTGACTAAAACACTTTCTTATTTTTTTAATTATAAAAATATCAAACATATGCAAAAGTAGAGAGAATAACATAGTAATTCCTTATGCATTCAAGTTTAACAATTACCAACATAACGCACTTTCTAATGCTGCTATATCAAGCTACCAACATTCAGTGTAAGATTTGAAGACCTCCACTAAAAGTTTTTTTTTTCTTAATGTAACTAAGACAGAGTACAAACTGGAAAACATTGAATAATATAATTAGATTATCCTGCAGTGGTTACTTTCATACTCTTTCTACCTCACTCCTGTCTCTCAATTCTATATCACAAATCCCCCAAGACCTAGTCTGACAAATGTTGAGCCCTCCTTAGAAGGAGAAGAAAGGGAAAAAATTGAATTAGCTAAGGCAGAACTGTCATTAGCACACAGAGGAAGAACAGAAGGCTAGAAACTCACACACACTGAATTTTATCTGTATTATATTTTTTACCATTTATTATCACTCTTTCAGTTCTATCCCTATATTGTCAACAACTAACTTTTCCATCTATATCTCTTTTTCTGCATAGTTTACATTTTTGTATTAATTTTCTCAGCAAAACTATAGCAATAAAAGAAAAATGAAGTAGGTCCAAGACAGTGGAGGAGTGGGAAACCTTAATTTCATCTGGTCCCAGGAATTCAGCTAGATACCTATCAAACCATTCTGGACACCTGCAAACTCAACTGGAGATCAAAGAATAGTTGCAACTTACAAATAGAAAAGTAACCAATTTCTACAAGGTAGGAGGTGAAGAGAAGTGAATCTGTGGTGATGTACAGGAAGACAGACGGAGGTGGGAGGGAGCCTCTGTCAGCTGGCTACCGGCAAGTGATAAGAGTAGCAGAGCACAAAATCAGAACTTTTATAAGTCTGCTCTGGTAAGGGTGTTGCTCAGGCGGCTAAGTGGGGAATGTATCCCTCGTTGGGACAGTGTGGTCTCAGTATCGCCAGGGTCACAAGGAAGACCAGAGGTGCCTGACCGGGGCAGAGTTCTCAGGTATCAGAGTGGGAGCTGGCTGCAAAGAGTGAGTCCAGGAGTGGGCCATCAGCTTAGTGTTGCCATAAACCGTGATCCACGCACAGCTGGACCCCAGCTCTTTGAGCACAGGCCCAACAAGGGGCAGAACTGAGGAGACACCTCTTCTTCCCCAGTGGGGGACGAGTGGTGCGGGAGTGCACTGCAGAACTCTGCTGGGTTTGGAGACTCCAAACAGGGTCCTGTGCCTGAGAGAGGAATGCCCTATCACAGGTGGGGTGAACACAGAGTACAGACAGAGACCAGGAAGACAACAGTGACTGCCTGATTTTCTTTGTGGGCTTCCTGAGGAATGGTCACTATTTTTATTCTCACCCTCTAAAGCTGCGTGGAAAGCCTTCAGGGAACAAAAGCCTCATAGAGCAAACCTGAGCAGGTAACTTGGCCTGGCTGCTGACAAGGGTAGTGCAAGAACATCTAGCCAAGACCAAGTTTACCGATCAATGAGAACTGTAAAACAGTGCTAGGGGAATACAGCACATAGGATTCATGGTTGTTTTCCCATGATTCTTCAGTTGTTCATCTTTAATCTTTGAAATTTCATTTTTTTCCTTTCTTTAAAAATTGTTCTCTCCTTTTCAACCAATTTATCAATTCTTTTAAAAATATTTTTTAATTTTCATTTTTATAGTCATGTTCCATCCCTTCATCATATTTACCCTTATTTTTGTATAAATATAAATTTTTCTTTCTTTAAAATTTTGGGATGCAGTTTCTTCTAACAGACCAAAATACACTCAGAATGTAGCATATGGCTCTACTCTATTCACCTGGCTGGTCATATTCTCTTTTTTTCTCCTCTTCCTCCTTTTTTGGGGGGGGGGCTGTTTTGTTTTATTAGTCTTTTTTTTAAAGATTTTTTAAAAATTTATTTGACAGACAGAGATCATAAGTAGGCAGTGAAGCAGACAGAGAGAGAGGCAGAAGCAGGCTCCCTGCTGAGCAGACCCAGGACCCTGGGATCATGACCTGAGCCGAAGGCAGAGGCTTTAACCCACTGAGCCACCCAGGCACTCCTGTTTTGTTAGTCTTTTTAAATTTTCATCTTTACATTTACATTCTATCCTCTCAATATATTTAATTTTATGTTTGTATATATAAGATTTTCTTTCTTTACAATTTTGAGATGGGGTTTCCTCTGACAAACTGACCAAAATATACTTGAGATAGTGTATTGCTCTATTCTGTTCACCTGTCTGTTTATATTCCTTCCTTTTTTGTTAATGTTGTTGTTGTTTTCCTTCCCTTTGTTTTTTCTTGTTTTAATTTCCATTTTTCGGTAACATTCTATCCTTCATTGTATTTAATTTTATTTTTGTACATATACAACTTTTCCTTTCTATACAATTTTGGGATCTAGTTTTGTAAAAAAGAGACCAAAATACACACAGAATCCAGTGTAATCCTCTATTCTGCTCACCTGTATGGTTCTATTCTTTCCCCCCACCCCTCCTTCCCTGTTTTTGAGTCTCTTCTGAATTGTTTAGTGTATATTTCTCTGTGGTTGCTGTTGCCCTTTTAGTATTTTATTCTTTTGCTTATCTATTCTTCTCTCGACAGAATGGCAAAAAGGAAAACTCACCTCAAAAAAGAGAACAAGAGGCAGTACTGACTGCCAGAGACCTAATCAATACGGATATTAGTAAGATGTTGGAACTAGAGTTCAGAATAACGATTATAAAGATACTGGCTGGGCTGGAAAAAAGCATAGAAGACACTAGAGAATCCCTTTCCAGAGAAATAAAAGAATTAAAATCTAACCAAGTCGAAATCAAAAAGGATATTAATGAGATGCAATAAAAAATGGAGGCTCTAAGAACTAGAATAAATGAGCAGGAAGAGAGAATTGGAAAACCAAATGATGGAGAATAAAGAAGCTGAGAAAAAGAGAGATAAACAACTACTGGATCATGAGGGGAAAATTTAAGAGATAAGTGACACCATAAAGCAAACAATATTAGAATTAGGATCCCAGAAGAATAAGAGAGAGGGGCAGAAGTTATATTGGAACAAATTATAATGGAAAACTTCCATAATCTGGGGAAGGAAACAGGCATCAAAATCTAAGATGCACAGAGAACCCTCTTCAAAATCAATAAAAATAGGTCAATACTCTGACATCTAAACTTACAAATCTCAGAGAAAAAAAAAAAGAAAATCCTGAAAACAGCTTGGGAGAAGAGTTCTATAAACTACAAGAGTAGAAACATTAGATTGGCAGCAAACCTATCCATGAAGACCTGGCAGGCCAGAAAGGAATGGCATGATATATTCAGAGTACTAAACTAGAAAAATATACAGGCAAAGGTACTTTATCCAGCCAGGATACATTCGAAATAGGAGGAGTGATAAAAAGCCTCCAGGACAAACATAAACTAAAAGAATTTGTGATCGCCAAACCAGCCCCCAAGAAATCCTGAAAGGGGTCCTCTAAGCAAAGAGAGAGCCCAAAAGTAACACAGACCAGAAAGGAACAGAGACAAAGTACAGTAATAGTCACCTTACAGGCAATACAATGGCACTAAATTCATATCTTTCAATAGTTACTCTGAATGTAAATGGGCTAAATGCCCCAATCAAAAGACACAGACATTTCTATCAGATTAAATAAAAAAGCAAGACCCATCGATATGCTATCTGCAAGAGATTCATTTTAGACCCAAAGACATCTTCAGATTGAAAGTGAGGGGGTGGAGAACAATTTATCATGCTAAGGGACATCAAAAGAAAGCTGGAGTGGCAATCCTTTTAACAAACAAATTAGATTTTAAACCAAAGACTATAATCAGAGATAAGGAAGGACATTATGTCATAATTAAAGGTCTATCCAACAAAAAGCTAACAGTTGTAAATATTTATGCCCCTAATATGTGAGCAGCCAATTATATAAACAAAATCAAAGAAACACATAACAATAATACAATAATAGTAAGGGACTTTAACACCCCCATCAATGAAATGGACAGATCATCTAAGCAGAAGATCAACAAGGAAATAAGGGACACACTAGACAACTTCACAGATACATTCAGAACATTCCAACCCAAAGCAACAGAATACACATTCTTCTCTACTGTACATGGAACATTCTCCAGAATAAATCACATCCTGGGTCACAAATCAGGTCTCAACCGGTACCAAAAGACTGGGATCATTCCCTGTATATTTTCAGACCACAATGCTTTGAAACTAGAACTCAACCACAAGAGGAAGGTTGGAAAGAACTCAAATACATGGAGGCTAAAGAGTATCCTACTAAAGAATGAATGGGCCAACCAGGAAATTAAAGAAGAATTGAAAAAATTCATGGAAAGAATCAAAATGAAAACACAACTATTCAAAATTTGGGGATGCAGCAAAGGTAGTCCTAAGAGTCCTAAGTATATAGCACTACAAGTCTTTCTCAAGAAATAAGAAAGGTCTCAAATACACAACCTACCCCTAAACCTAAAGGAGTTGGAGAAAGAACAGCAAATACAGCCTATACACAGCCGGAGAAGAGAGAGAAAAAAAGATTAGAGGAGACATCAATGAAAGAGAAACCAAAAGAACAGTAGAACAGATCAACGAAACTAGAAGTTGGTTCTTTGAAAGAATTAGTAAGATTGATAAACCCCTGGCCAGACTTTTCAAAAAAGAAAAGAGAAAGGACCCAAATAAAGAAAATAATGAATGAAAGAGGAGAGATCACAACCAACACTGAAGAGATAAAAATAAGAACATATTATGAGGGACACCTGCGTGGCTCAGTTGGTTAAGCAGCTGCCTTTGGCTCAGGTCATGATCCCGGCGTCCTGGGATCAAGTCCCATATCGAGCTCCTTGCTCGGCGGGGAGCCTGCTTCTCCCTCTGCCTCTGCCTGCCACTCTGTCTACCTGTGCTCACTCACTCTCTCTCCCTTTCTCTCTGACAAATAAATAAATAAAATCTTTTAAAAAAAAAAAAAGAACATATTATGAGCAACTATATGCCAACAAATTAGACAATCTGGAAGAAATGGATGCATTCCTAGAGACATATAAACTACCAAAACTGAACCAGGAAGATACAGAAAACCAGAACAGACTCATAACCAGAAAGGAAATTGAAGCAGTTAACAAAAATCTCCCAACAGGGGTGGCTGGGTGGCTCACTTGTTAAGTGTCTGCCTTTGGCTCAGGTCATGATCCCAGGTGGCATCAAGCCCCATGTCAGGCTCCCTGGTCGGTGAGAAGCCTACTTCTCCCTCTCCCACTCCTCCTGCTTGTGTTCCCTCTTTCTCTCTCTCTCTGCCAAATAAATAAAGAAAATCTTTATTTGAAAAAAAAAAATCTCCCAACAGACAAGAGCCCAGGGCCAGATGGCTTCCCAAGGGAATGCTATCAAACATTTAAGGAAGAATTAATACCTATTCTTCTGAAGCTGTTTCAAAAAAACTGACATGGAAGGAAAACTTCCAAACTCATTTTATGAGGCCAGTATTACACCTTGATCCCAAAATCAGACAAAGACCCCACCAAAACAGAGAATTACAGGTGAATATCTCCAATGAACATGGATGTAAAAATTTTAACCAAAATACTAGCCAATAGGATCCAACAGTACATTAAAAAGATTATTCACCACAACCAACTGGGATTTATTCCTGGGCTGCAAGGTTGGTTCAACATCCACAAATGTGATACAATACTTTAATAAAAGAAAGGATAAGAATCATGTGATCTCCTCAATAATGCAGAAAAAGCATTTGACAAAGTACAACATCCTTTCTTGATTAAAACTCTTCACAGTGTAGGGATAGAGGGAACATACCTTATTATCATCAAAGCTATCTATGAAAAACCCACAGCAATCATTCTCAATGGGGAAAAACTAAGAGTTTTCCCCCTAAGATCAGGAACATGGCAAGGATATCCACTAATACCACTGCTGTTCAACACAGAACTATAAGTCCTAACCTAAGCAATCAGAAAACGAAAAGAAATTAAAGGCATCCAAATCGGCAAAGAAGAAGTCAAACTATCACTCTCTGCAGATGATACTTCATGTAGAAAACCCAAAAGACTCCACCCAAAACTGCTAGAACTCACACAGGAATTCAGTAAAGTGTCAAGATATAAAATCAATGCACAGAAATCAGTTGCATTTCTATACACCAACAATGAGACAGAAGAAAGAGAAATAAGAGTCAGTCCCATTTACAATTGCACCCAAAACCAAAAGATACCTAGGAATAAATCTAACCAAAGAAACAAAGGATCTGTACCCAGAAAAGTATAGAATACTTGTGAAAGAAATCAAGGAAGACACAAAGAAATGGAAAAACGTTCCATATTCATGGACTGGAAGAACAAATATTGTGAAAATGTCTATGCTACCTACAGCAATCTACACATTCAGTGCAATCCCTATCAAAAATACCATCAATTTTTTTCCCACAGAACTGAAACAAATAATCCTATAATTTGTTTGGAACCAGAAAAGACCCTGAAAAGCCAAAGGAATGTTGAAAAAGAAAACCAAAACTGGTGGCATCACAATTTCAGACTTCAAGCTCTATTACAAAGCTATAATCAGCAAGACAGTGTGGTACTGGCACAAAAACAGACATAAAGAACAACAGAACAGAATAAAGAACCCAGAAATAGACCCTCAATTCTATGGTGAACTAATCTTCGACAAAGCAGGAAAGAATACCCAATGAAAAAGAGAGTTTCTTTGGGGCACCTGGGTGGCTCGAGTTGGTTGAGCAGCTGCCTTCGGCTCAGGTCATGATCCCAGGATCCTGGGATGGAGGCCTGCATCAGGTTCCCTGCTTAGCAGAGAACCTGCTTCTCCCTCTCCCTCTGCCTCCCTCTCTGCCTATTTGTGCTCTATCTCTCTGTCAAATAAATAAATAAAATCTTTAAAAACAAACAAATAGTCTCTTCAATTCTTTGGGAAAACTGGACAGCCACATGCAGAAGAAGAACCAGACCACTTCCTTATATTGTACACAAAAAATAGACTAAAAATGGATGAACGACCTAAATGTGAGAAAGGAATCCATCAAAATCCTAAAGGAGAAGACAAACAGCAACCTCTTTGACCTCGGCCACCGCAATGTCTTGCTGGACACATTTCTAAAAGCAAGGGAAACAAAGGGGAAAATGAACTATTAGGACTTCATCAAGATAAAAAAAGCTTTTGCACAGCAAAGGAAACAGTCAACAAAACCAAAAGACAATCAACAGAATGGGAGAAGATATTTGCAAGTGATGTATCAGATAAAGGGTTAGTATCCAAAATCTACAAAGAACTTATCAAACTCAACACCCAAGAAACAAACAATCCAATCAAGAAATGGGCAGAAGACAAGAACAGACATTTCTGCAAAGAAGACATCCAAATGGCCAACAGACACATGAAAAAGTGCTCAACATCACTCAGCATCAGGGAAATACAAATCAAAACCACAATGAGATACCACCTTACACCAGTCAGAATGGCTAAAATTAACAAGTCAGGAAACGACAGATGGTGGCAAGGATGCAGAGAAAGGGGAACTCCTACACTGTTGATGGGAATGGGGAATGCAAGCAATGGGAATGTTTTCTAGAGTGTAGCCACCCTAGAAAACAGTAGAGAAGAGTTCCTCACAAAGTTGAAAATAGAGCTACCCTATGATCCAGCATTGCACTACTGGGTATTTACCCTAAAGATACAAATATATCGATCTGAAGGGGCATCTGCATTCCAATACTTATAAGCAAACATGTCCTTAATAGCCAAAGGGCCCAAATGTCCATCAACAACTGAATGGAGAAGATATACATATACATACATATGTGTGTGTGTGTGTGTGTGTGTGTGTGTGTGTGTATACATACACACACAATGACAATTACCATATGATCTCACGGATATGTGGAATTTAAGAAACAAGGCAGAGAAGGGGTGCCTGGGTGGCTCAGTGGGTTAAAGCCTCTGCTTTCAGCTCAGGTCATCCCAGGGCCCTGGGATCCAGCCCCGCATGGGGCATTCTGCTCAGCAGGGAGCCTGCCTCCCCCCGTCTCTCTGCCTGCCTTGATCTCTGTCAAATAAATAAATAATATCTTTAAAAAAAAAGAAAGAAAGGAAGAAACATAACAAAGGATCATAGGGGAAGAGAGGAAAAAATGAAACAAGACAAAACCAGAGTGGGAGACAAGCCATAAGAGACTCTTAATCTCGGGCGCCTGGGTGGCTCAGTGGGTTGGGCCGCTGCCTTCGGCTCAGGTCATGATCTCCAGGGTCCTGGGATCGAGTCCCGCATTGGGCTCTCTGCACAGCAGGGAGCCTGCTTCCTCCTCTCTCTCTCTGACTGCCTCTCTGCCTGCTTGTGATCTCTCCCTGTCAAATAAATAAATAAAATCTTTAAAAAAATAAAAAATTTTAAAAAAATTTAAAAAAAAAGAGACTCTTAATCTCAAGGAAACAAACTGAGGGTTGCTGGATGGGATCTGGGTGGGAGATGGGAGTGGCTAGGTGATGGACATTGGGAGGGTATGTGTTGTGGTGATTGCTGGGTGTTGTCTAAGATTGATGAATCACAGACCTGTAACCCTGAAATAATACGTTATATGTTAATTTTTAAAAAAACTTTAAAAAAAGAACATTTCTAAACATAAAAATTGATGTGTGAATAGAAAGTATGTTTTATTACTATGCCTCCATCAGAAAGGATGAATACCCAACTTTAGGACTGGAAGAGATTATGCTGAGTGAAATAAGCAGAGAGAGTCGATTATCATATGGTTTCACTTACTTATGGAGCATAAGGAATAACACAGAGGACATGGGGAGATGGAGAGAAGTGAGTAGGGGGAAATCGGAGGGGGAGAAAAACCATGAGAGACTGTGGACTCTGAGAAACAAACTGAGGGTTTTGGAGGGGAGGGGAGTGGGAAGCTGGGTGAGCCTGGTGGTGGGTATTAAGGAGGACACATATTGCATGGAGTACTGGGTGTGATGCATAAACAATGAGTCCTGGAACACTGAAAAAATAAAGTTAAAAAAGAAAGTATATTATAAAATGGAAATGGACATGGTTTTACTTCTGAAAGCTGAACAGCTCATCAGTGAAAATAAGTATGATACCTAATGTTTCCTGAGATAGGTTAATGGTCAAAGACATACTAAAGCATAAGGAGAAATTTTTTTTAAAAAACATAGATTTTGGAGTCAATTGGTATGAATCCCAAATCTGTTGCTATAAGCTGTGTGACTTTAGCAAGTTATATTAATTCCTAATACTTGTTTGCTTACATGCAAAACTGAGATACTTCCGACTTTCACAGAGCTGTTAAATGAGTTTAATGAGATAAGGTATATACAATTCATATCCTGTCAGGTGGCATTTACCTTGACCAATTTATAGAAAAGTTCTTCCTACTTAGCATACTAAGCATACAATCCATCTTGCTCCAACCATACATACATGTATAAATGACAAAAGCAACATCTTTGCATCATTATAGTATTACCTTTACATTTTCTATGGTTTATTAACATATAGTCCATAAAAGAAATGCAACTGAAGGGGTGCCTGGGTGGCTCAGTGGGTTAAAGCCTCTGCCTTCCGCTCAGGTCATGATCCCAGGGTCCTGGGATCGAGCCCCGCATCGGGCTCTCTTCTCAGGAGGGAGCCTGCTTCCTCCTCTCTCTCTCTGCCTGACTCTCTGCCTACTTGTGCTCTCTGTCAAATAAATAAATAAATAAATCCTTAAAAAAAAAAAAAAGAAATGCAACTGAAAATCACTGAGCTAATTTTAAAAATTAACATTCTTATTTTTCATTTACTAATACAGCATGATATATTTTAAATCTTTAATGATAATAAGCACTTGCTATATGCCAGGCACTGTGCTAAATATGTTTTGCATATAATTTGACATCCAGATGAAGACACTGAGGTTTAGAGAAGTTAGTTAACTGGTTCAATATTATCTTGGGCCAGGTCTAACACTATCTTGATAGAGGTGACATGTCTATCTCATATTAGGCTCTTGTTTGTGATTATTCTATTATAATGGCTCTTACCACTATCTTTTGGGGGCTATGCAAACACAAAGGAAATTCTGAACAAATTAAAAGTTTCAAAACTAGACACATACAATATTTTCTTTAAAAAAAAAATCTTAAAAAAAAGACAAAATCATAGGTGGTTTTTCTTTAAAACAGAAAAGTGCTTACAAAAACCACTCTGATTTTCTACTTTTTCTTGTCAAAAATTAGGATAAAAAATTAATTAAGCTAAAACCATACGGGGTACCTGCATGGCTTAGTGGTTTAAGCATCTGCCTTTGTCTCAGGTCATAATCTCAGGGGTTCTGGGATCAAGCCTCACATCAGGACATCTGCTCAGTGGTGAGTCTGCTTCTCCCCCTCCCTCTGTGATCTCTCTCACTTTCGCTCTCCCAAATAAATTTTAAAAATCTTTTTTTTTAAAGATTTTAATTATTTATTTGACAGAGAGAGAGACAGCGAGAGGGGAAATAGAAGCAGGAGGAGTGGGAGAAGGAAAAGCAAGTTTTATCAGAGAGCCAATGCGGGGCTCAATCCCAGGACCCCGGGATCATGACCCAAGCCAAAGGCAGACACTTAACGACAGAGCCACCCAGGCATCCCTAAGTAAAATCTTAAAAAAAAAAAAAAAAAAAAGATAAAACCATATGATCATGCCAATAAATGCAGGAAAAAATTCAACCAAGTACAACAAGCTTTCATGATAAAAACTCATAATAGAGCAGATTTAGAGAAAACATATCTCAACATAATAAAGGCTGTATATGAAAACCCAGAGCTAACATCATACTTGAAAAACTGAGAGATTTCACTCTGAGATCAGAAATAAGACATGGATATTACTCTCACCACTTTTATTCAACATAGTACTGAAAGTCCTAGCCACAGCAATCAGACAAGTAAAAGAACTAAAAGACATCCAAATTGGTAACAAGGAAGTAAAAGTTTCACTGTACGGTGATGACATCATACTATATATAGAAATCCCTAAAGACTCCACCAAAAAATTAAACTGATAAAACTAAACTGATACATAAATTCAGTAAAGTCACAGGATACAAAATATATAGAAATCTGTTGCATTTCTATACACCAACAATGGAGTCACAGAAAGAGAAATTAAGAAAACAATTTCATTTATAATTACATCAAAAATAATAAAATACCCAGAAATAAATTTAACCAAGGAGGTGAAAGACCTGTACTCTGAGAACTATAAAACACTGATGAAATAAATTCAAGGTGAAACAAATGGAAAGGCAGTCCATGCTTGTGGACTGGAAGAACCAATATTATTAAAATACTCATACTACCCAAAGCAATCTACAGATTTAATGCAATTCCTATAAAAATACCAAAAACGGAGGCACCTGGGTGGCTTAGTCAGTTACGCATCCAACTCTTGATTTTGACTCAGGTCATGATCACAAGATCATGAAATCAAAAAAATAAAGCCCCATGTCAAGCTCTGCACTGAACATGGAGCCTTGCTTAATATTCTCTCTCTCTCTCCCTCTGTCAAAAACTATTTTCACAGAACACATAACTACTAAAATTTGTATGAAACCACAAAAGACCCTAAATAGCCAATGTAATCTTTTTTTTTTTTAATTATTTGAGAGAGAGAGACAGCAAAAGAGAGAACCCAAGCAGAAGGAGTGGGAGAACTTACTTATTTATTTTTTATTAAGATTTTATTTATTTAATCAACAGAGAGAGAGAAAGTGAGAGAGGGAACACAAGCAGGGGGAGTGGGAGAGGGAGAAGCATGTTTCCCACCAAGCAGGGAGCCCAATGAGGGGCCCAATCCCAGGACCCTGGGATCATGATCTGAGCTGAAAGCAGAGATTTAACAACTGAGCCACCCACACGCCCTGCCAATGCAATCAATCTTAAAGAAAGAAGAACAAAACTGGAGGTTATCATAATCCCAAATGTCAAGATATACTACAAAGCTATAGTAATCAAAACGGTATGGTACTAACACAAAAATAGATACATAGATCAATGAAACAGAAAGTCCACAAATAAACCCATGCATATATGGTCAATTAATCTATGAAAAAAGAGACAAGATCATACAATGGAAAAAAGTCTCTTCAACAAATGGTGTTGGGAAAATTGGACAGCTACATGCAAAAGAATGAAACTGGAAACTTTGAACAAACTAAAAGTTTCTTACACCATACACAAAAATATACTCAAAATGGGTTAAAGACCTAAATGTGAGACCTTAAATCATAGAACTCTTAGAAGAAAACATAAACGGGGTGCCTGGGTGGCTCAGTCAGTTAAGCATCTGCGTTCAGCTCAGGTCATGACCCCAGAGTCCTGGGATCAAGCCCTGCCATTAGACTCCCTGCTCATTGGGAAGCCAATTTCTGCCTCTGCTGCTCCCTCATTCGTGCTCTCTCTCGCTCACTCTCTAATATACAAAATCTTAAAGAAAAAAAAAAACATAAACAGTAATTTCTTTGACATCAGCTTTAGCAACATTTTCCTAGATATGTTTCCTAAGGGAAACAGAAACAAAAATAAACTATCTGGTCTACACCAAAATAAAAAGCCTTTGCACAGTGAAGGAAACTACCAGCAAAATGAAAAGACAACCTACTAAATGAGAGAAGATATTTGTAAATGATATATCTAGGTAAGGGGTTAATATTAAAAATACATTAAGAACTTATAGGGGCACCTGGGTGGTACAGCTGGTTAAGCACCTGCCTTCAGCTTGGTTCGAGATCCCAAGGTTCTGGGATGGAGGCTCCTCCCAACCCCCCATCATCAGGCTCACTGCTCAATGGGGAGCCTGCTTCTCCTTCTCCCATTGTCGCCCCCCCCTTTGTGCTATCTCATGCTCATGTGCTCTTGCTCTCTCTCAAATGAATAAAATAGGCACTTTTTTTAGATTTTATTTATTTACTTATTTGACAGCGAGAGAGAGAGAGAGAGATCATAAGTAGGCAGAGAGGTAAGAGGGAGAGAGAGGGAAGCAGGCTCCCTGCTGAGCAGAGAGCCTGATGCTGGGCTCCATCCCAGAACCCTGAGATCATGACCTGAGCCAAAGGCAGAGGTTTAACCCACTGAGCCATCCAGGCCCCCTCAAATGAATAAAATCTAAAAAAAAAAAAAAAAAAGAACTTACGCAGTTCAACACACACACACACACACACACACACAAATCCAATTTAAAAACCCGCAGAGGACCTGGATAGGCAGTTTTCCAAACACATATAGATGGCCAAAAGATATATGAAAAGATGCTTAACATCACTAATCATCAGAGAAATGCAAATCAAAACCACAATGAGACATTACCTTAAACCTGTCAGAATGGCTAAGATCAAAAGTACAAGAAATAGCAAGTGTTGGCAAGAATGTGGAGAAAAAGAACCTTTATGCACTATGGTGGGAATGCAAATTGGAGCAGCAACTAAGAAAAACTCATAACTTCTTCAAAAAGGTAAAAATAGAAATACTAAGGGTGCCTGGGTGGCCCAGTTCATGGTTCTGGAATCGAGTTCCACATTCAGCTCCCTACTCAGCAGGAGCCTGCTTCTCCCTCTCCTCCCTGTTCATGCTCTCTCAGTCTCTTTGTCTCTCTCTCAAATAAATAAATAAAATCTTTTTTTTTAAGCTTCTTTAGGTACAAATGATTGCTGAAAGCAAATTTTTAACAATGCATCAGTTCATAATATGCATGTAATATAATACACAGGACAATTATATCTTAAAGGACAGTGAGGGGGTGCCTGGCTGGCTCAGCCCAAATATCATGTGACTCTTGATATCAGGGTGGTGAGATAAAAGGGGGTACATGGGTGGCTCAATGGGTTAAAGCCTCTGCCTTTGGCTTGGTCATGATCCCAGGGTCCTGGGATCAAGGCCCACATCGGGCTTTCTCCTCAGCAGGGAGCCTGCTTCCTTTCCTCTCTCTCTGCCTGCCTCTCTGCCTACTTGTGATCTCTGTCAATAAATAAATAAAATCTTAAAAAAAAAACAGTGAGTAGGGGTAATTGGATATTATATTGCTAAGTTCTTATACTTAACTTGAGGTAGTAGAATATTAGCTTTAAGTAAACTACGCAAAGTTAATGATATAATTGTCATCCACAGATCAAATACTAAATAAGTAATGCAGAGAGATACAGATTTAAAAGCTAATACAGCCACCCTGGAAAACAGTATGGAGGTTCCTCAAAAAGTTAAAAATAGAGCTACCCTATGACCCAGCAATCGCACTACTGGGTATTTACCCTAAAGATACAAATGTAGTGATCCAAAGGGGCACGTGCACCCGAATGTTTATAGCAGCCATGTCCACAATAGCCAAACTATGGAAAGAACCTAGATATCTATCAACAGATGAGTGGATAAAGAAGATGTAATGGAATACTATGCAGCCATCTGCTCAATCAAAGAAACGAAATCTAGCCATTTGCAATGACATGGATGGAACTAGAGGGTATTATGCTGAGCAAAATAAGTCAGTCAGAGAAAGACAATTATCATATGATTTCTCTGATATGAGGAATTTGAGAGGCAGGGTGGGGGTCGTGGGGTGTGAGGAAGGAAAAATGAAACAAGATGGAATCAGGAGTGAGACAAATCATAATAGACTCTTAATCTCATGAAACAAACTGAGGTTTGTTGTGGGGTGGAGGGTAGGGATAGGGTGGCTGGGTTATGGACATTGGGGAGTATATGTGCTATGGTGAGTGCTGTGAAATGTGTAAGCTTGATGATTCACAGACTTGTACTCCTGGGGCAAATAATGCATTATATGTTAATAAGAAATTAATAATAAGGGGCACCTGGGTGGCTCAGTGGGTTAAGCCTCTGCCTTCCGCTCAGGTCATGATCTCAGGGCCCTGAGATCAAGCCTCACATGGGCTCTCTGCTCAGCAGGGAGCCTGCTTCCCCTCCTCTCTCTGCCTGCCTCTCTGCCTACTTGTGATCTCTGTCAAATAAATAAATAAAATCTTTTTAAAAAATAAATAGATAAAGAAAAAGCATTTGATGACATTCAAAATCCATACACGATAAAAACTCAGAAAGTTAAAAAGAGAATGGAATTTCCTCAATCTGACAAAGGACATGTACAAAAATCTACAGCTAGCATCATACGTAATGATGACATACTGATATTTCCCCCTAAAATTAAAGACAAAGCAAGTACATTAATTCTTACACTTCTATGCAATATTGTACTGGTAGTTAAGGACAATGCAACAAGGCAAAGGGGGGCAACAATAAAGATTGGAAAGGAAGAAGTAAAACGGTGCCTCCTCACATATGACAATTTGTTTACAGAGAAAAACCTAAAGAAACACAAAACAATTACTAAAACTAATAGTTTTATGTTGCAGGTCATAAAATCAACATACAAAAATAAACTGCATTTTTAAATATCAGTAGCAAACAATTAAGAAAAATAAAATGAAAATTTTATTTATAATAGCTTCAAAGAGCATACTTTTTTTAAACAAATCTTTTTTTTTTTAAAGATTTCATTTACCCATTTGACAGACAGAGACCACAAGCAGTCAGAGAGGCAGGCAGAGAGAGAGGAAGGGAAGCAGGCCCCCCACTGAGCAGAGAGCCCAATGCTGGGCTCAATCCCAGGATCCTGAGCGGAAGGCAGAGACTTTAACCCACTGAGCTACCCAGGGGCCCTCAAAGACCATACATTTTTAAGGAGTAGGGATGCCTGGCTGGCTCACTTGGTACAGCATGCAACTCTTGATCTTGGGCTCATGAGTTCAAACTCCACACTAGGCATAGAGCTTACATTAAAAAAAATTTTTTTTTAGGAATAAATTCAATAATAATCATACAAGACCTCTACACTGAAAACTAAATATATAGATATATATACAATGTTTGTGGATTGGAAGACTCCATAAGATATTTATTCTTCCTAAATTAATCTATATATATATTCAATGCAATCCATATCCCCAACAGAAACGCTGCAGAAAGAGACAATTTGATCTAAAATTTATAAGGAAATGCAAAAGACCTAGAAAACCAAAGTAATCCTGAAAAAGAAAAACAAAGTTAGAGGACTTTCATTACCTGATTTCAAGGTTTAGTGTAAAACTACAATAATCACCTCAACTCTATGGTCAACTAATCTTCAACAAAGGAAGAAGAATGTCCAATGAAAAAAAGTCTCTTCAACAAATGGTGTTGGGAAAATTGGGCAGCCACATGTAGAAGAATGAAACTGAACTATTTCCTTATACCATACACAAAAACAGACTCAAATTGGATGAAAGAACTCAATGTGAGACAAGAATCCATCAAAATCCTTGAGAACACAGGCAGCAACCTCTTCGACCTCAGCCACAGCAACTTCTTCCTAGACACACTGCCAAAGGCAAGAGAAGCAAGGGCAAAATGAGCTATTGGGACTTCATCAAGATCAAAAGCTTTTGCACAGCAAAGGAAACAGTCAACAAAACCAAAAGACAACTGACAGAATGGGAGAAGATATTTGCGAATGACAAACTCAATACCTAAAGAACAAATAATCCAATCAAGAAAATGGGCAGAAGACATGAATAGACATTTCTGCAAAGAAGATATCCAAATGGCCAACAGACATGAAAAAGTGCTCCACATCACTTAGCATCAGGAAAATGCAAATCAAAACCACAGTGAGATACCACCTCACACCAGTCAGAATGGCTAAAATTAACAAGTCAGAAAATGATAAATTTTGGCAAGGATGTGGAGAAAAGGTAACCCTCCTACACTGTTGGTGGGAATGCAAGCTGGTGCAGCCACTCTGGAAAAAAAGTATGGAGTTTCCTCAAAAAGTTGAATATAGAGCTACCCTATGACCCAGCAATCGCACTACTGGGTATTTACCCTAAAGATACAAATGTAGTGATCCAAAGGGGCACATGCACCTGAATGTTGATAGCAGCAATGTCCACAATACCCAAACTATGGAAAGAATCTAGATGTCCATCAACAGATGAGCGGATAAAGATGTGGTGTATACACACATGCACATATACACACAATAGAATACTATGCAGCCATCAAAAGAAACAAAATCTTGCCATTTGCAATGACATGGATAGAACTAGAGGGTATCATGCTAAGCGAAATAAGTCAATCAGACAAAGACAATTATCATATGATCTCTCCGATATAAGGAATTTGAGAGGCAGGGCAGGGGATCATGAGGCGTAGGGAGGGAAAGAATGAAACAAGATAGGATTGGAAGGGAGACAAACCATAAGAGACTCTTAATCTCATGAAACAAACTGAGGGTTGCTGGTGGGGGTGGGTAGGGATAGCGTAGCTGGGTTATGGACATTGGGGAGGGTATGTGCTATGGTGAGTGCTATGAAATGTGTAAACCTGATGATTCACAGACCTGTAACCCTGGGGCAAATAATACATCATATATTAATTTTAAAAAAACCTACAGCAATCAAGACAGTAGGTTTTGCCATACAAATATAAAGAGATCACAAAACAGAGAATACTGGGAAAAAAACATTTGTACAATCAACTGATTTTCAATAAAGATACTAAAGTAATCCAATGGGAAATGGAAAATCTTTTCAAAAAATGGTGCCAGAACAACCAGATATCCACATAACAAAAACAACAACAACAACAAAGTGAACCTCTTTACTTTACACTATATACAACAATTTCTAATGGATCAAAGACCTAAACATAAAGCTAAAAACTATAGTTTCTGTAAGAAAACACAGGAGAATACCTTTGCAATGTAGGGATAGGCAAAAGTTTCTTACAGCAGAAAAGCAGTAACAATAAAAGAAAAAAACTTACATCAAATTTTTTAAATTCTGCTCACTCCAAATGCCATTTAAAAAATATAGATAATTCAGGGGTACCTGGGTGGCTCAGTGGGTTAAAGCCTCTGCCTTCGGCTCAGGTCATGATCTGGGGGTCCCTGGATCGAGCCCCACATTGGGCTCTCTGCTCAGCGGGGAGCTTGCTTCCTCCTCTCTCTCTCTGCTTGCCTCTCTGCCTACTTGTGATCTGTCTGTCAAATAAATAAATAAAATCTTTAAAATATATATATAGATAGATAATTCAAATTTTTTAAAATTTATTTGACAGAGATAGAGACCAGAAGTAGGCAGAGAGGCAGGCGGGGAGCAGGCTCCCCACCAAGCAGAGAGCCCAATGTGGGGTTCGATTCCAGGACCTCGAGATCATGACCCAAGCCGAAGGCAGAAGCCCAACCCACTGAGCCACCCAGGTGCCCCTAAAAAACATAGATAATTCAAACAATAAAAGAAGTCATTTTCAAAACACATATTCAACAAACACTGGTCCATAATATATAAAGAACTCCTACAACTCAATAACAAAACAGACAATACAATTTAAAAATGGGCAAACTAGTTGAATGTGTACTGCACAAAGGAAGTTATATAGATGACTAATAAACACATGAAAAGATCCTCAATATCATAAGTCATCAGGAAAATGCAGTTAAAACCAAAAGATACTATATACACCCATAAAATAGCCAGAAGTAAAAAGACTGGCAACACCAAATGTTAGTGAGAGATGGAGCCAACTGGAACTCATACATTTTTGATGGCCGCATAAAATGGTATGACAACTTGGGAAAATATCAGGCAGTTTCTTAAAAACTAAATATATATCTACCTAATGACTCACTATTTCTATTCCTGAGGATTCACCTAAGAGATATAAATGCTTCTTGTACAATCTATCTATAAAAAGTCTTCCACAAGAATATTCATAGTAGCTTTATACATAATAGCCAAAACCTGGAAATAGCTCAGATGTCCATCAACAAGAGAAGAAATGAAAAAATGTGGTACATTCATAGGATGGTATACAGCTCAGTAATAAAGAGACATAAACTACTTTCATACAACAAAATGGATGAATCTCAATAACATGCTGACTGAAAGAAGCATTACACAAAAGATTGTGGGTTTTTTTTAAGTAGTCTCTATACCCACTGTGGGGCTCAAACTCAACCAAGATGAACAGTTACATGTTCCACCCACTGAGCCAACCAGATGTCCCCAAAGCATGTGTATTGTATGATTACTTTACATGATTTTTAGAACAAGCAAAATTAAATCTATGAAGGAAAAAATAGTTCCTATGGGAGATATGGGTAGGGACTGACTGAGAAAGGACATGAGGAAACCTTCCAGAATCAGTAATGTTCTAATCCTGATAGGGGTTTTGAGTTACCATATATGCATTTGTCAAAATTCACCAAATAATACAATTAAGATTAATACATTACATTGTATATAAATTTTACTTTTTAAAAATAAGTATTGAACTGTAGGAAAATACTTGCTTATTTAGATATCTAGGGACAAGATCTGCAACTTACTTTAAAATGCAACCAAGGGGGGCGCCTGGGTGGCTCAGTGGGTTAAGCCACTGCTTTTTTTTTTTTTTTTTAAGATTTTATTTATTTATTAGTTAGAGAGAGCGAGCGAGCGAGCACAGGCAGACAGAGTGGCAGGCAGAGGCAGAGGGAGAAGCAGGCTCCCTGCCAAGCAAGGAGCCCGATGCGGGACTCAATCCTAGGACGCTGGGATCATGACCTGAGCTGAAGGCAGCCGCTTAACCAACTGAGCCACCCAGGCGTCCCTAAGCCACTGCTTTTGACTCAGGTCATGATCTCAGGGTCTCTGCTCAGCGGGGAGCCTGCTTCCCCTCTGCCTCTGCCTGCCACTCTGTCTGCCTGTGCTCGCTCGCTCTCTCTAACTAATAAATAAATAATAAATAAATAAATAATAAATAATAATAATAAATAATAAATAAATAAATTTCCCTCTCTCTCTGCCTGCCTCTCTGCCTACTTGTGATCTCTCTCTCTCTGCCAAATAAATAGGTAAAAAAAATTTTTTTTAATTAAAAAAAAAGGGGGGCGCCTGGGTTGCTCAGTCAGTTAAACGTCTGACTTCAGTTCAAGTCATGATCTCAGGTCCTGGGATAGAGCCTCACTCAGCGGGGTGTCTGTCTGTCCCTCACCTTCTCCCCTTCCCTGCTCATGCTCACTCTCTCTCTCTAATAAGTAAGTAAAATCTTAAAAAAAATAAAAACAAAATTCTATAAAAACATGATGGCTAGAAGGATCATAAATGGATAAAACTTGTTAAAAAACAAATATAGCAAAAACTAATTGTAGTATCAGTTGTGGGTATTCACGGTTCAATTCCTTCAACTTCTGTATGTTTGGAAAATTGTATATACATTGCAGGGAAAAAAGTAATACTGAATCAAAAGATAAAGTTAATGTCAAGTTAAAATACTACAGAAAATCAGAATATAAGTTACTAAAGAATATTCAATCACTTAATATTTTAAACATTCCCAATTTTATACACAGCTGAATGACTATATCTTCCCAATTTAAAACTGATCTAGACTTGGCCTTAGCTGACATTTGTAAAAAGTATTTATAGCATAAATATAGAATACCAAACTCAAGAATAACCATGTGGGGGTGTGTGGGTGGCTCAGTTGGTTAAGCATCCAACCCTTGATTTCAGTTCAGGTCATGATCTCAGGGTTGTAAAATCAAGCCCTGCATCAGACCTGCTCAAGATTCTCTCTCACTCTCCCTCTGCCCCTCCCATACTTGTGTGTGCTCTTTCTCTCTCTCTAAAAAAAAAGGGGAAAAATGACATTTTGTCTTTGGCTCAAGTGATAATAGCTCATATTTCAACTGTGATAATTCAAGGTATTATAACAAGACAGAAAACCTTAGGTATATTTAAAATGTAGTATATAGTTTGTGTGGACAAAACGGATACTGAGACCCTGTAATTGTAGAACTGTACATATATATGCACATATAATATTGTAATATACTTAACACAAAATTTACATTCTAGATCTCAGGTGCAGTTTGCTTAACTTTATTACTCTATAAAATTAAACACAGTATTTTACAAAAGCATTTGAAGTACATTTTAAAATGTGAGATGTTAAAACAATAAAATGTGAAGTGTTAGTGTATTATATGCAATGGTGTAAACATATGTACATATATATTTGTATCTCTATCTACCTATAAAGAGAAATTGATCATAGGGATCAGCAAAGAGGGAGAGAACAGTAAAGTCAGGGAGTTAAACAGGAGAGCTCAGGCAGAAGAAATGAGAATCAAGTTCAAATGGAATAAAAAAAGAATGAAGAGTATATGCCAAGCCAACATAATTATTAAAAAGCCACTGAAAAGGCAGTAAAATTCATGTACAGCAAAATGATCATTGCTCAAGGTATTTATAACTCTAACACCTAGGGAAGACTTGAAAAATTGCAAACAATTAATTGTGGTATAAAGTAGGATATAGTGTCATGTCCTCGGAAGAAAAACAGCAAAATAAAAGCTCAAGGAAAGAGATACACTTAAATTGGAATCTTCTAGGAACATCTCAGAGAGGAAGTGGACTTAAAATGGCTCCCCCAAAATATACACAGGTAGAAAGGAGAGAGAAGTCTAATGTAGGGAAAGGGGAAGACAAAGCAAAGAAAAATGCAGAGGTAGGAATAAAAATGGTGTGTAGCGAAGAAGCAGGCAAAAAAGAACACTGTTAGGTATGACCAGAGTGGAGAATTACTTCCTGGACCACATTAAAATTAAATTAGAAAATTCATGTGGGGAGTAATGGAAAATAAAATGGGTAAGGATGACAGAGGATATTGACAGAACAACAGATTTCATCTGAGCCTTAGCTTTCTTTCAGGAGGTATGCCCACCTCTGTGTTCCTTGGCATCAGCCCCTCTTATCACCTACCTAACCTCTGTGAATGTGATGTGGCCTATTATGAGTTTCCAAAGTTCAAAGGCTCAGTGCTTACCCGTGACTTCTGGAAGGAAAATACCTATTCACACAGGTCCTGAGTGCACATATTACATCAATCTGGAAAACCTGGAATTATGTTCTTAAACAGAATGAAACGTTCTTACATAAGGTGGAATGTTTTCATGCTAGTGAAATAATTCCTTTTTTTAAAGATTTTATTTATTTGACAGAGAGAGATCACAAGTAGGCAGAGAGGCAGGCAGAGACGGGGGTCGGGGTGGGAAGCAGGCTCCCTGCTGAGCAGAAAGCTGAATGTGGGGCTCAATCCCAGGACCCTGAGATCATGACCTGAGCCCAAGGCAGAGGCTTAACTGAGCCATTCAAGTGTCCCTAGTAAAATAATTCTTAACCACTGTGGAGTTAGAGACTTCTCGGAGATTCTAATAAAAATTATTCGTCCTTACTACAGCAGATACAAAGCACATATGCCATGTACTAGGAATAAAGCTAAGAACAGGACAGATAGTCTCTGCCTTCATGAAATGTATAGTTGAGCAAGAAAGACAAGACATTATTAAACAATTATAGGCTTCCTTTTCTGATCATCTAAATTGGGTTTTTCCTTCATTCCTGTTTTTATCATAATCTGGTAATCTGCGATGCTCTCTATTCAGGTTATCTACGACTGTGTTAACAAGCTACTCCTAAATCTAGCAATGTATCAGCTTAAACCAAGTCATATTCTCTCTCTCTCTCAGGTTGGCAATGCCCAGCTGTGTAGTTCTCTTTATCTTCTCACGTGCACTTGTAGTCAGATGGTATTGGAGGATGAAGTCATCTAAAGGCTCAACTAGGAGGGGAGCCTGGGTGGCTTGGTGGGTTAAGCCTCTGTCTTCAGCTCAGGTCATGATCCCAGAGCCCTGGGATGAAGCCATAAATTGGGCTTCCTCCTGCCCCTCTCCCTCCCCATGCTGTCTGTCTGTCTCTCTCTTTCTTGCTCTCTTAAATAAAAAACAAAATATAAAATAAAACTAAATTAAAATAAAATAAATGAAGGCTTAACTGGCCTGGATGTTCAACATGGCTCACTCACATGCCCAGCTGATGCTATCAAAACTCAGCTTGGGCTGTGCAGTACCTACATAAGACCTCTCCATGTGGCTTGAGTTTCTCATAATATAGTGGTTGGGTTTTGAGAAGAATCATCCCCAGATAAAATATTCAAGATAAAAAGACACAGGTGAAAGCAGCAGAGCTCCTTAAGATTTGGCTTCAAAAGTTCCAAAACATCACTTCTGCCATATTCTTTTGGTCAAGGTATTAAGGACAGCCCACATTCAAAAAGAGAATTAGACTCTGCTTCTTGACATGAAAAATAGCATGCATGTATACAAAGGGAAGGAACTGATCATGTCTACCACAGACTACTAATAGAACATTTGTTTGGTATCTGCTTTTCCTACCTCTTTTTTTTTTTTTTTGAAGATTTTTTGTTTATTTATTTGACAGAGAGACACAGGGAACACAAGCAGGAGAGTAGGAGAGGGAGAAGCAGGCTTCCCGCCAAGCAGGGAGCCCGATGTGGGCCTCAATCCCAGGACCCTGGGCAGATACTTAACGATTGAGCCACCCAGGCACCCTTTTCCTACCTCTTTAAAAGCAGGATCTGCCTTTTTCAATGCTATGTACACCACAATGCCTGGCACATAATAAGCTCTCAATAAGTGTTTGCTGAATATTTCATTTCTTCAATTAATAATTCCCAAGTACGGGGCGCCTGGGTAGCTCAGTGGGTTAAGCCTCTGCCTTCGGCTCAGGTCATGATCTCAGGGTCCTAGGATCGAGCCCCCGCATCGGGCTCTTTGCTCGGCAGGGAGCCTGCTTCCCCCTCTCTCTCTCTCTGCCTGCCTCTCTGCCTACTTGTGATCTCTGCCTGTCAAATAAGTAAATAAAATCTTTTAAAAATAATAATAATAATAATAATTCCCAAGTACCCAAGAACCACCATACAGTATGCTAGAATGAAAATTCTATTGTGCCCACCTTTAAGAAAGTTACTTCCTGGTAGCAAAAACAAAACAAACAAGTTAAACTCTGAAACTGGACCACTATCTTTTACCACAAACAAAAGTTAACGTAAAATAGGTTAGACCTGGGGGCGCCTGGGTGGTTCAGTGGGTTAAGCCTCTGCCTTCAGCCCAGGTCAGGATCTCAGGGTCCTGGGATCAAGCCCCACATCGGGGTCTCTGCTCAGCAGGGAGCCTGCTACCCCTCTGTCTCTGCCTGCCTCTCTGCCTACCTGTGATCTCTCTGTCAAATAAATAAATAAAATCTTAAAAAAACAAAACAAAACAGGTTAGGCCTGAATGGAAGACCTGGAACCACAAGACTCACAGGTCTTAAAGATAATTTTTTGGATTTGACACCAAAAGCAAAAACAACAAAAGCAAAAATAAAGCAGGGCTACATCAAACTAAAAAGCTTCTGCACTGCAAAGGAAGCCATCAACAAATGGCAACCTACAGAATAAAAGAAAATATGTGCAAATCATTTATCTAATAAGGGGTCAATATCCAAAGTATATAAAGAACTCTTACAGCTCAACAGCAAAAAAAAAAAAAAAATCCAATTAAAAATGGGCAAAAGGGGGAGAGCCTAGATGGTTCAGTCATTAAGCATCTGCCTTCTGCTCAGGTCATGATCCCAGGGTCCTGGGACGAAGCCCTGCATTGGGCCCCTGCTCAGCAAGAAGCCTGCTTCTCCCTCTCCCACTCCCCCTGCTTACTTCCCCCCGCCCCGTCAAATAAATTAAAAATCTTTAAAAATAATAAAAAATAAATAAAAATGGGCAGAGAAGGATGCTTAGGTGGTTCTGTCAGTTAAGCATCTGACTCCTGATCTCAGCTCAGGTCTTGGTCTCAGGGTTGTGAGTTCAAGCCCTGTGATGGGCTCCATGCTGGTCATGGAGCCTACCTAAGGAAAAAAAAAAAGACTCTTTTGGGATGCCTGGACGCTCAGCTGGTTAAGCAGCCAACTCTATTTTTTTTTTTTTTTAAGATTTTCGTTATTTATTTGACAGAGAAAGACACAGCAAGAGAGGGAACACAAGGGGAGTGGGAGAGGGAGAAGCAGGCTTCCTGCTGATCAGGGAGCTCAATGTGGAACTCCATGCAGAGTTCAATGCAGAGCTCAATCCTAGGACACTGGGATGATTACCTGAGTCAAAGGCAAACACTAACCGACTAAGCCACCCAGGCACCCCAGCATCCAACTCTTGATCTTGGCATTGTGAGTTCAAGCCCCGCACTGGACTCAAGTACCCACGGGAGGTGGGGAAAAAGAAAGAAAGAGAAGGAGGGAGGTGAGAGGGAGGAAGAAAGGTAGGGGCACCCAGTGGCAGAGTCAGTTAAATGTCTGCCTTTGGCAGGTCATGATCCCAGGCCCTGCATCCAGCTTCCAGCTCACCAGGGAGTCTGCTTCTGCCTCTCCCTCTGCCCCTCCCCTGCTTATGCTCTCTCTCTCTCAGGAATAAAATCTTACACTTGATCTTAGCTAAAAGGCCAAGAAGTGATCTCAGAAATAAAATCTTAAAAAAAGAAAAGGTAAAAATGAGCAGAAGATCTGAATAGACATTTTTTCCAAAGAAGATACAAATGGCCAACAGATATATCAAAACCACGAGATACCACCTCACATTCTCTATAAAGGCCTCTATCAAAAAGACAAGTAACAAGTGTTGGTAAGGACGTGGAGAAAAGGTAACTCTTGTGTACTTTACAGTCTCAGTGGGAATGTAAATTGGTGCACCACTACAGAGAACTGGTTGGAGTTTCCTCAAGATATTAAAAGTAGAACTAAGATACCAGCAATTGCACTTCTGACTATTTATCCTAAGGAAACAAAAACACTAACTTAAAGGGTGCATGCACCCCCACATTCATTGCAGCATAATTTACTGGTTTATAATAGCCAAGACATTGGAGCAATTTCAGTATCCACTGAGAGATGAATGGATAAAGAAAAAGTGATACCACACACACACACACACACACAAACCAGAATATTATTCAGCTATAAAAAATGAAATCTTGCTGACTGCAATAATATGGATGGATCTTGAGGGCACTGTGTTAAGTAAGTCAGATAAAGACAAATACTGTGTGATCTCACTTACATATGGAATCAAAAACAAAAACCAAACAAACAAACAAAAAAACATACAGAGAACAGACTGGTGGTTCCCAGACTTGGGATTGGGGGGTGCACTACAGGATCATAGCTGATTCTTTTCTTGATACATCATATAGTGAGACAGAGGTTAGCTAGTGGATTTTGCTAGACAGTGGTTATCTAAGTGATCCGGATAAACTGAAATGAAAAGTGAGTATGTCTCCTATGTTCTCGTGGAAATAATAGGATTGCGCTCAAATGAGAATATGAGGCTAGAAATGTAAAAGTCTACAGTCATAAAAAGGAGAGAAAATCATTTAATTGCTTTTACCAGGCAATCTTTCAGCTCAAAACAGAGGTACATTTTATATAATAGGTTTGACAGTCGATTTTGTGGTCTGTTATGAAAATTCTAAATTTTGAGGATACAAAGGCAGCATAAGTGAAGCACCTGCTGCCTCACTCTGGGATTAATTCCAATGATCAGGCTGGTTGGGTGAGCTCTGAGTCATCGGCCATGAGTAAATTTACCCAAAATCATTTTATCTAAAGGCCAATTGGCTAAATCCACTTTAACTCTTTAATTGATAGGATTTGCCTTTGTAATAGCACATAAAGGAAAGTTCAATTTGTGTGCCCCAACTCCCTGCTACTGCCACCAGAGACTGAGAAGCAGAGGAAGGAAGAACAAGGCTTGAAGTTTCAAAGTCTCACTGATGATGCATTCACAGCACTTATATTCTTGAATATGAAAAAGTCTCAACACCAGCAAGGAACTAGAGTAAAAACTAATTGAACATCCTTTTAAATGCTACTAACATGAAAACTGATCAACTAACTCTAGTTAAAAAGAAGCAATTCAGGGAATCCGCGTTTGGTGAAACTTCTGCTACGTAAATGTACCATTATTCCTTCACAATTACATATGAATCCCTCTTGAAGCTACACCTTAATGAAAGAAACTATTCTACCAGATTGAAGAGACTCATTCTGTCTGAGGCATACAAATAACTCCAGTTGCCTTGTTAATCTTGAGGAAATAGTCTCTTTGGATGAAAATCAAGGAAAGAAAGACTGTATGCAGTGATGTGCTGAAAGACTGCAAAAATAGAAACCAGGAATGAGTTTGTATAAAGAACTGGCATTTTCATGCTTTAAAGAAAACAGCTATCTCTAAATGTGACAGAAGCCATTTTTTTTCAGACTAGTAGCATTTCAAAATTACTGTTTCTTTTTAAATATCATTTTATTCTTATAATTGTGATTTTCCTCTTCATACTTCTGGCTATAGCAATAATTTTGAATTGTAGATAATTACTTCAAATATTAAATACATTTAATAATTCCATAATTGAAATAGCTATAATAGCTTAACACTATTAAATATACATTATATAGGACTTTGATGTATTGATCAGAAATGCTATTGCTGAGTGAAGTCAAGAAGAGAGAGTTATATGGTTTCACTTACTTGTGGAGCAAAAGGAATAACACGGAGGACACTGGGAGATGGAGAGAAGTGAGGTGGGGGAAATCGGAGGGGGAGACAAACCGTGAGAGACTGTGGACTCTGAGAAACAAACTGAGGGTTTTGGAGAGGAGGCGGGTAGGGGGTTGGCTGAGCCTGGTGATGGGTATTAAGGAGGGCACGTATTGCATGGAGCACTGGGTATGGTGCATAAATGATGAATTTTGGGTCACTGAAAAAAATTTTAATTTAATTTTTTAAAAAAAGAAATCCTATTGTGCATGTTCTCCCCCAAACACTAAAAATTTATCTTTATAATATCAACTTTTGATTTACATTTAAATATTAAAGATTTCTAATTCATTTTCCATTTGTTCAACAATTTTTTTAAAGATTTATTTTTATTTTTCATTTTTTTAAGATTTTTTTTTTTTTTAAATTCGAGAGGGAGAGACAGAGTGAGAGAGAGGAATGAAAGCAGGATGAAGAGCAGAGGGAGAAGCAGACTCCCCACTGAGCAGGGAGACCAATGCAGGCTTGATCCCAGGACTCCAGGTAGTGACCTGAGCCGAAGGCAGCCACTCAACTGACTGAGCCACCCAGGCACCCCTAAAGATTTATTTATTTTTAGATAGAGAGCACATGAGTGGGGGTAGGGGCAGAGGGAGAACGGTTGAGAGAAGCAGACTCCCTGCTGAGCACAGAGCCAGATGCTGGGCTCAGTCCCACGACCCCAAGATCATGACCTGAGCCAAAATCAAGAGTCAGATACTTAACCAACTGAGCCACCCAGGTGCCTGAGTGAAACAATTTCTGTATTGGTTATGTATGCTCTCTAGCCCCTTAGGAATAGCAATGATACACAAAATAATATGATTAGTTCAAGGATTCCAAGAATAAAAAATTATTAAATTTACAGAGAAAATCTCAGTCTTAAGATTCCTATTTTTTAAAAAAGGACATATTTTGGAACAATAATGCATTGATACTTAACAATTCATGTGTATTCAGAGAACTTCTGCATAAAACACCCAACCTAATATAGTTTCAGTAGAAAGAATCTTGCCATTATAATTGCTTATGCCCAATCTGAGAGCCAGTGGAGTTTGGAGTCACACAGCATGGCATGCCCTCTTTGCCTTTTATTAGTTAAACCACTTTGGGCAAGTTACCAAAATTTTCTGAGCCTTGAATCCCTTATGTAACAGATTTGGTAGGAGAATTAAACACAACTATGCACACAAACTATTTGGCACATTTCCTGACCCAGTCAGGAGTATTATTGTTATACTCAATGAGCCAACAGCAACACACACACACACACACACACACACAGAATTCCCCAAATCAAAATTATAACTAGTCTTTAATTGATTTTCCACACACGTTTGGAAGAAATCTTTCCAGAAATTTATCTAAGGAAATTATTCAATGGAAGGCTAATAGTTTGTGCACAAAGATTATAAATGCAATGTTGGTTAAATAATAGACTAAACCAAAATATTCTAAATGAGGGACTAATTAAGTAGCCTGCAGATAGAACATAAGGAAACATCAAGAAAAAAAATAATTTGGAAGGGGAGCCATGGTGCAGTTGGTTGATGTCCAACTCTTGGGTTTTGGCTCAGGTCATGATCTCAGAATCATGAGATAGAGCCCCATGTCAGGCTCTGCACTGGACACAGAGTCTGCTTGAGATTCTCTCTTTCCCACTTGTGCTCTCTTGTGCAGTCTCTCTCAAATAAATAAATCTTTAAAAAATAATTGGGGGGTGCCTGGGTGGCTCAGTGGGTTAAGCGTCTGACTCTTGATTTTGGCTCAGGTTATGATCTCACGCTCCTAGGATTGAGACCGTGTTGGGCTCCACACTTAGCAAGGAATCTTCTTGTCCCTCTCCATCTGTTCCTTTCCCAAAAATAAATAAATAAAATCTTAAAAAAATAATAATTAATTTGGAAATCTATATAGCAATATGGAAAGTATCATATGTTCATATATTAAGTGAAAAAGGCAAAATACATAATTAGTATACTATGATTGCAATTCTACAAAATTCGTATTTCATGGAAGGGGGACTAAAAGAGAATACACAAATTAGTGAAGTTGTATAAGAATGAAAGACTTATGGATTACTCTCCCCATCTTCTATGAATTTTATATATTTTTAAAAAGATTTTATTTATTTATGATAGAGATAACAAGAGAGGGAACATAAGCACAGGGGATCTGGGAGGGAGAAGCAGGTTCCCTGCTGAGAAGGGAGCCCGATATGGAGCTCTATTCCAGGACACTGGGATCATGACCTGAGCCAAAGAGAGATGCTTAATGACTGTGCCATCCAGGTGCCCCATGAATTTTATATTTTAATTAAAATAGACATTATACTATTTCTTTAAAAATGTGAGTGCTAACACAACTCAATGGGGAAAAAAAGATTATTTCAGTAAATGGTGTTAGGACAACTGGATATCCATATTCGAAAGAATGAAGTTGGACCCTTATCCCTACCATGCATGAAAATTAACTCAAGGGGCACATGGGAGGCTCAGTCAGTTAAGCAGCTGTCTTCAGCTCAGGTCATGATCCCAGGTTGGGATCGAGCCCCAAACCAGGCTTCCTACTTAGCAGGGACTCTTGCTTCTCCCTATCTCCCTCTGCCTCTGCCTCCTTCCCCTGCTCATGCTCTGTCTCTCTCTCTCTCAAATAAATAAATAAAATCTTGAAAAAAAAATTAACTCAGACTGTAGAACTAAATACAAGGGCTAAAACTATGCCAAAACCACAATAAAAGAAAAAAATAAATAAATTGGACTACATAAAAATTTAAAACTTTTGGGACACCTGGGTGGATCAGTGGGTTATGCCTCTGTCTTCACCTCAGGTCATGGTCTCAGGGTCCTGGGATCGAGCTCCGCATCAGGCTCTCTGCTCAGTGGGGAGCCTGCTTCCTCCTCTCTCTCTGCCTGCCTCTGCCTATTTGTGATCTCTCTGTCAAATAAATAAATAAAATCTTAAAAAAAGAACATATGGAAACAAAGTAGGAGCTATTAATATTAAGTAGGAATTTATCTTCCTTATTCTTGTTTCTGAATAGAATTGTAAAATTTTTTTTAACTTTTTTTTTTAATATTTTATTTATTTATTAGTTAGAGAGAGAGAGAGTGAGCACAGGCAGACAGAGAGGCAGGCAGAGGCAGAGGGAGAAGCAGGCTCCCTGCCAAGCAAGGAGCCCGATGTGGGACTCGATCCCAGGACGCTGGGATCATGACCTGAGCCGAAGGCAGCCGCTTAACCAACTGAGCCACCCAGGCGTCCCTAGAATTGTAAAATCTTAAAATTATCTTTTTTTAAAGATTTTATTTATTTATGTGACAGAGAGAGATCACAAGTAGGCAGAGAGGCAGGCAAAGAGAGAGGAGGAAGCAGGCTCCCCGCTGAGCAGAGAGCCCCATGTGGAGCTCGATCCCAGGACCCTGGGATCATGACCTGAGCCAAAGGCAGAGGCTTAACCCACTGAGCCACCCAGGTGCCCCTTAAATTTATCTAACATATTCCCCACATCTCTAAGTTCTCGATTTTTGCTGTTCTGACACCTAAATGTTTATATCACTTTTCTATATTCATCTCTTATAAATATCCTTTTAAAACCTGAACTAAGATTATTCCAAGTGGAGTCAAAGTAGTTTTAGTTGCTTTTGCCTTTACTAAAATCTGTAATTGTATAATTTCACAATTATTTTTGAGTGTTCCTCAACAGGGGTCATAAGCTCATGACTATTTTTGTTCACTTTTTAAAAGTTTTTTTCCTACCATCTAGGCTATGTAAGTATGAGACTATTTCTAGAGTTCTCCATCCTAGCTATAACAAACTGCATATGATAGAGTCACTCTGTCTCCAAAGGTTTCTTTCATTCCTACCCACTAAGCAATTCTTTCTCATAGGGTATAGATAGATCCAGAGCAGTAGTATCCTTCATTGTACACTTTACCTCCCCCCCAAGTTATTTTTAACTAAACAAATAAAAATTTCTGATAAAAAATTAAAATGCTGTAAATACAAAAAGTTTTAAAATATATCTGAAATCTCACTATCCAAAGAAAAGCATTGCTAATAATTTGGTGTATATCCTTCAAGACTTTTTCTCAAGCACATACATATTTCCCCCTTACATTCTAAAAGAGAAAATGTCAACAAGTAAAGAATGTTTCAAACACCCACTACTATGTTTCAAACAAACTAGTTTGGCCATGAAGTCAGCTGAGATACCTTCACTTTTGTTAAATGTTTTCCCACCCAAAAAACATCTACATTTACTCCAACTTATAAATCTTATGGTCATGCTCTACCCATCTATATTTACCATCAATGCAAGCATTTTAGCAAAATTAGAACTCCTGTCAGAAACTCATTCATCTTGCTAATTATGAGTTGCTTAGTTAATATAATTAGATATATCAATTTTAACTAGCTAAATAGGGAATAGCATCCAATTGGAAAAATTAATTATCAAAGAATAAAAATAAAAAGCTAACAACATTCTGAGGAAAACATAAGAAAATAGGTGGGGAAGCTTAGTTATACTTTTTAGAACATGACTCAAATTCCAGAAGACATAAAGAAAAAAAAAAGTTATTTGATCAAGTACAAAAACACAAACTTCTATATAGAAAAAGATTCCACAAACGTTTCAAAAGATGGGGGCTCCTGGGTGGTGCAGCCAAAGGTTAAGCATCTCACTCTTGGTTTTGGCTCAGGTCATGATCTCAGGGTCGTGAGATCAAGCCCTAGGTTCTGTGCTCAGTAGGTAGTCTGATTAAGACTCTCTCCCTCCCGTTGCCTGGGTGGCTCATTCAGTTGAGAGTCTGCCTTTGGATCAGGTCATGATACCAAGTTCCTGGAATCGAGCCCAACATCAGGCTCCCTGCTCAACGGGGAGCCTGCTTCCCTCTCTACCACTGTCGTTCCCCTGCTTGTGCTCTCTCTCTCTGTGTCAGATAAGTAAATAAAATCTTAAAAAACAAAAACAAAACTTTCTCCCTCTTCCTTTGACCCAGTGTGTGCACTCTCAAATAAATCTTTTTAAAAATACAGTTTCGGGACACCTGGGTGGCTCAGTTGTTAAGCGGCTGCCTTGGGCTCAGGTCATGATCCCAGCATCCTGAGATAGAGTCCCACATTGGGCTCCTTGCTTGGTGGGGAGCCTGCTTTTCCCTCTGCCTCTGCCTGCCTCTCTGTCTACCTGTGCTCTCCCTCTAACAAATAAATAAATAAAATCTTAAAAAAAAATAATACAATTTCAAAAGATAATATATAGACTAAGAAAAGTCATTTGCAACACATAACATTCAAGAGACTAATATCCATTATACATAAAGATTTCCTACAAATCAGTAACAAATATACATACAAAAATACAAAAGAATATAAATAAGCATTCGTAGAAGAAATACAAATCACCAATAAGCAAATGAGAAGATGCTAAATCCATACATTCAAACTGAACAGATATGTTTTGCTCATCAGATTGGCAAAAACCAAGGTTGAAAATATCCCTGTTACCAACAACCAAAACTAAAAAGCAACCTAGTGAATGGGAGAAGATATTTTTCATATATGATATGTCAGTAAAGGGTTAATATCCAAATTATGTAAAGAACTCACACAACTTAACACCAAAAAAAGATACAAGCCAATTAAAAAATGGGCAGAGGAACTGAATAGACATTTTGCCAAAGAAGACATAAATATGGCTGACAGACACAAGAAAAGATGCTTAACATCACTAATCATCACAGAAATAAAAATCAAAAACACAATGAGATACCCCCTCATTGACATTCTGACATTCTGACAGATGTCAGAATGGTTAAACGAAAAAAAAAAAAATCACAAGGGACAAAGCTACTGGAGAAAAAGGAACCCTCATACACTGTTAGTGGGAATGTAAACTAGTACAGCAACTATACAAAACAGTATAGAACTTCCTCAAAAAAGTAAAAATAGAACTACCATATTACCCAGCAATTCCACTTCTGGGTATTTATTCCCCCAAAATAAAAACACTAATTTGAGAAGATTCATGCATCCCTACGTTCACTGCAGAATTACTTACAATAGCCAAAAAATGGAAGCAGCCTAACTGTCCATAGATAGATGAATAAAGTTATGAATGCGTACGTGTGTGTGTGTGTGTGTGTGTGTGTGTGTGTACACACAGTGGAATATTATTCAGTCATAAAAAATTATTAAATCTTGTCATTTGCAACACGGACAGACCCAGAGGGTACTACGCTAGGTGAAATAAGTCAGAGAAAGAAAATATCAGATGATTTCACTTACATGTAAAACAAACAGAAAAGAGACTCATAAATACAGAGAACTGGAGGTTGCCAGAGGGAGGGGGTGGGACAATGGGTGAAATAAGTGAAGGAGATTAAGAGGCATAAACTTCCAGTTATTAAATAAATAAATCCTAAGGATATAAAGTATAGCATAAGAGATGTAGTCAATGATATTGTAATAACTGTAGTGACAAATGGTAACTAGACTTAACATGTAGTAATCATTTTGTAAGATACATAAATGGAAAATCACTATGTTATACACCTGAAAATAATATAATATTGTATGTCAACTACACTACTTTAAAAAAAGAAAATACCCAGTGTTAACAGCATGGGGAAATCATTTCCCTCATATACTATTAGATGTAGTACAAACTGATAAAAACTTTCTGAATGGTAATTTGAAGAATTAAATGAGATTTTTTTACTGTGTGTGCCATATATTCCAACAGCCTTAATTCCGTAGTTTATTCTACAATATATACAAATGTGCACCAAGATATATGTTTAAAAATGGCCACTGCATGGATAAGTAGTGCACAGCATGGGGAATATAGTCAGTAATATTGTATTGACTTTGTGTGGTAGCAGAGGATAAGCAGGCTTACTATGGTGATCATGAATGAATGCAGAGAAAAATTGTAAAGTCATTTTGCAATATATAAATATACCAAATCAACATCTTTTACACTGTAAACTTATACAATATTTTATCAGTTATATCTCAATAAAGCTGGTGGGAAAATTAACAAAAACACAAAATGTCCAGGACCAATGTAAGGTAAGTTATAAAACTCTACTGGGGGCCATAAAAAGAACTTCAATAATTTAAGAATGCATCTCATCTTTGCATGGAGAAGAAGAAGAAAACATGAAAGGACATATATCAAACTGATAAATAAGACTTTTACATCGAATGAGTGTAGAAACAATTTATTACAACCAGCATGAATTACTTGATATATTAGTAAATTTAAATAAATTACTTGGTAAAATTACTTGGTAAGTACGCTCTCAAACCCTTTATACACACTGGCCAAAAATTGGAAAAAAACAAATTGGTCAAAATAAAAGGGGCATTACAAAATTACAGAATACTGATAAAAGAGAACAGTACTTTTCCAACTTCAGGCTGCAACTCATTACTGTTTTGCAAAATCAGTTTGGAGGAAAGGATGTGAAAAGGCTATTTCAAAAAAATTAAATAGAAAAAAAAAATCAGAACACATAGCATTAGTAACTACTGCTTTACAATCTTTTAATACAATTAAATATTTATATGTAGTCTTAATCACAAAGTAAAATATATTTACTGCTGTGGATTTTGAGCAAAACAACACAGACCCTTAGCAATCTTTTAACACTCTGTTTTCAAAGAACATTTAATGAAAATGCTCACTTGAAAGTGTTAAATAAAAAAAGCAGGGCACAAAACTGTATGTATCATATATGTAAGTATGATCTCAAGTTGGTTATAAATATATTTACATTAAAAAGGACCAGGAGAAAAGAACTAGAGAAAAATATTCCTAGTGAATGGCTATTTTAAGTGACAAAAATACACGTAATTTTTCTCTTTTTTCATATAGTTTCAAACATTCCTATATAAGCATGTGTCTTTTACCTAGTCAGAAATAAAAATGGTGTTCAAAACATGTTGTTATATAGGTTTTAACAAAATTTTAAAATTTTGTAAGGATATATTCATTTATTCATCGTACTTATTGAAAACTTACTATGTACTAAGCATTCAGTATCCTAGATGTTAAGGAAAGATGTTAACAAAGTCTCTGCCTTCATGAAGCTTATATATGAGTAGGAAACTCTATATAGAATAAATTCATATAGAATAACTTTCTTATAAATTAAAATTCCATTTGAAAAATAGGATATTATCATTCTTTCAATAGTTACTAAATCTCTTATGTACCATTCTAAAGGTATTCACTAGGCATACCTCTTAGCTATGTTTGACTCCTCCTAGTCACCAAGTAAAGCGGTACTCTATATTAGTAGCATAATCAAATCTCTAATTTACATTTTTTTAAAACTTAAATATTGGGGCACCTGGGTGGCTTGGTCAGTTAAGCATTTGCCTTTGGCTCTGGTCATGATCCCAGGACCCTGGTATCTAGCCCTGAGTAGGGTTCCCTGCTCAGCAGGGAGTCTGCTTATCTCTCTCCTCTGCCTCCCCACCCCACTTGTGCTCATACTCTCTAATAAATACAATCTTTATTTTAAAAAAGTAAGTTTCATACTTGTGTCAAATTAAGAGGAAAACAATCTTGCTCATAAAAAAATGTTCATTCATGGGGCGCCTGGGTGACTGAGTGGGTTAAAGCCTCTGCCTTCGGCTCAGGTCATGATCTCAGGGTCCTGGGATCAAGCCCCGCATCGGGCTCTCTGCTCAGCAAGGAGCCTGCTTCCTCCTCTCTCTCTGCCTGCCTCTCTGCCTGCTTGTGATCTCTGTCTGACAAATAAATAAATAAAATCTTAAAAAAAAAATGTTCATTCTTTCTCCACTATTAACAAAATACATATCAAAAGATGAAAGTATAAGAAATATCTCTGGGAGGTGGGAGGAACAAGATGGCAGAGAAGTAGACCTTAATATCTTCGGGTACCAGGAATTCAGCTTGATAGTTACCAAACCATTCTGAACACTTACAAACTCAACAGGAGATCAAAGAAAAGAATAGCAGCAATTCTATGACCAGAAAAATGAGCACTTTTGGGAAAGGTAAGAAGTGCAGAGAAGTGAATCCAAGGTGATATACAGGAAGATAAAAGGGGGGGAGGGATCAGCCAGTTCCTGGCAAGTGAGAGAGCACTGGAGCACAAAATTAGAAGTTTTAGAAGTCTGCTCTTGGGAGGGACGTCACTCCCATGGCTAAGCGGGGGGTGGAACCCTAGCTGGGAGCTGGGAAAGTGTGGTTGCAGGACCCTTAGGGGTCACAGAAAGACCAGGGGTGCCTAAGTGTGACAGAGCTCCCAAGTATTAGAGCGGGGAAGCTGGCTGCAAAGACAGAGCTGAGGAGTGGACTATCAGCTTGGGGTTGCCATAAACTGTGATCCCTGGCAAAGTCAGGCTGCTGCTCTTCGAGCAGGGACCCCACAAGTGGCAGATCTGGAAAGATCGCCCCTTCCTCCACCAGGAGGAGTGGCACAGGAGCACGCTGCTGGGTTTGGAGACTCCACAAAGTCATGTGCCAGAGATAGAAACGTTCGGTCACAGGCTAGGTGAGTACAGAGTGTGGACAGAGATCTGGGAGACAGGAGTGATTGACTACTTTGCTCTGAGGGTACACTGAGGAGTGGGGCCCCAACTCTCAGCTCCTCCAGACTAGAGATTGGGAGGCTGCCATTCTCATTCTTGTCCTCCAAAGCTGAACGGAAAGCTTTCAGGGAACAAAAGCTACCCAGAGCGAACCCAAGCAGATTTCTTAGCCTAAACCTCAGCAAGGGCAGTGCAATTCTGCCTGGGGAAAATACACTTGAGAATCACTGCAACATGGTCCACCCCCAGAAGATCAGCAAGAACATCCAGTCAACACCAAGTTCACCAATCAATGAGAAATGCAGAACTCAAGCACTAGGGGAATATAGCACATAGAATTAATAGCTTTTCTCCCCATGATTCCTTAGTCTTTCAAAGTTAAATTTTTAAGATTTTGTTTTCTTTTTGAATTTTTCCTCTTTCCTATTTTAACCATCATCTTATCAATACCTTTTTTGTTTTGTTTTTTAAAGATTTTATTTATTTATTTGACAGAGAGAGACCACAAGTAGGCAGAGAGGCAGGCAGAGAGAGAGGGGGAAGCAGCCTCCATGCCAAGCAGAGAGCCTGATGTGGGACTCGATCCCAGGACCCTGAGATCATGACCTGAGCCGAAGGCAGAGGCTTTAACCCACTGAGCCACTCAGGCACCCCTTGTTTTGTTTTTAATTTTTTATTTTTTTTATAAACATATAATGTAACCCCACCACCCTCTCCTGACACCCCTCAATACCTTTTTTAAAATCTTTTTTAATTTTCATTTTTATAGTCATACACTATACCTTCATTGTATTTATTTTTTTTTTTAAGATTTTATTTATTTATTTGTCAGGTAGAGGGCGAAGGAGCGAGCACAGGCAGACAGAGTGGCAGGCAGAGGCAGAGGGAGAAGCAGGCTCACTGCCAAGCAAGGAGCCTGATGTGGGACTCGATCCCAGGACACTGGGATCATGACCTGAGCTGAAGGCAGCCACTTAACCAACTGAGCCACCCAGGCGTCCCCCTTCATTGTATTTAACCTTATTTTTGGTATATATGTATTTTTTTCTTTCTTTAAAATTTGGGGATACAGTTTCTTCTAACAGGCCAAAATATACCCTAAATCAAGTGTATGGCTTTGTTCTAATCTCCTGCCTGATCACATTCTCTCGCTTTCTAAAATTTTTTTTCTCTTTCTTTTTTCAACCAATTTATCTTATTAATTTTTTAAAACCTTTTTTAATTTTCATGTTTACAGTCATATTCCATCCCTTCATCATACTTATCCTTATTTTTGTATATATGTAAGTTTTTCTTTTGGGATGCAGTTTCTTCTAACAGACCAAAATACACCCAAAATCTAGGGTGTGGCTCTGTTCTATTCACCAGCCTGATCATTTATCCCCCCTTCCTTTTCCACCTGGTTTTGGGTCCCTTCTGATTTGGTTAGTGTATATTTTTCTGGGTCGTTGTTACCCTTTTAACATTTTGTTCTCTCATTCATCTATTCTTCTCTGGAGAAAAAGACAAAGTGGAAAAACTCACCTCAAAAAAAAAAAAAAAAAAA
>RCUC01107117.1:0-29431 GCA_003697995.1 Taxidea taxus jeffersonii
AGGCCAGCCATTCCATCAGTAAGCAGCCTCTGTTTGCTGCAGCGTGCCTGACGGATATTCTCATTTTCTTTGTGTGCTGGGAGCTGAACTTCTTCAGCTCTGCTTCTTGGGAAGCAGAGGTCTGCACTAATTGGAGTTACAGACTTTAAAAGCTAGCCACTTCATGCTTCAGATCAACTTTAATGACAAATCCCTGCTTCGTACTTGTTGAGGTACCTGGGTTGCTCTAGAGTCAGGAGAAGCATGAGCGGGTAGGGCTTTCCTTGCTGTCCTTGATCAAAACTTTCCGAAACAAGGCAAAAACCTCTTGAGTTTAGTCCCCACCAATTCTAGGTGGTTACTCGGCCGGTTTCCTTACATGGGCAGCCTGGTGGGTTAGAAGAGGAATGGGACAGACAGAACCTCTACCCTTCTCCTTAAGCTGAAGTTTGGCCCACTGTGTTTGTATCTAGTAGGTTCTCTCCAAAAATCTGGATCTAACTAGCAAAGTGGCTTAATTAAAAATTTTCTGTTCTTTTTTTCCCTAAACTTTTAATTAAGCCATTTTACTCTACTTTTTTGTTTTTGCCCTATTGTAGATATTAAGCAGAATCATGAAAAATGTAAACATTATATTTCTATATTATAGAAATTTATTATGTAGGAAGTACAAGTTCCTTGAGGTTTCTCTCCTCAAAAAGAAATCAGTTTTAGCAGTTTGGTGTATATTCCCACAGTTTTTTATATAAACATTAACTTTTTGTTTATTTTAACAAAGGGACTCATGGATAGAACAGTCATTTTCTTAGCAACATACTTGACCAGGTCTGAATCTTAGTGCTCATAGATCTGACACATTCTATTTCCAGTGTGTGCTGGTGCCATGGTTTATCCCCTGTCAGTGGGCATTGAGTGGTTTCTGATTTTTTCCTGCTTTAAACATCTGCAGTGAACACTCCTTAACATAACTGTCTACTCTTGTTAAGAGTGTTTCTGTAGGATAAATTCCAACAAGTGGGTGTCTTGGATCAAAAAGGATGAATATTTGATATGGTAATAGGTACTGCTAAATTGCCTTTGAGAAAATATCAGAGTACTTTATTATCCTACCATACTGAATGAAAGTATCCATTTTTCTATACCCTTACTAGTACTATGTAGATAATTTTTATCTGATAGACAAAAAATTGTATTTTTTTAAAGCTTGCTTCTTTTTGATAACTAGATTGATGATATTTTCATTTATTTTTGTCATTCATATTTGCTGCTTAAAATAAGTTTCCCATTTGTATCCTTTATCCATTTTTCTTTTCTCTTTCAAATCTTAGTGATTGGGATGCCTCGGTGGCTCAGTCAGTTAAGTGTTCAACTCTTGGTTTCAGCTCAGGTCATGATCTCATGGTTGTGGGATTGAGCTCCGCCCCGGGCTCTGTGCTCAGCTGGAAGTCTACTTCAGATCTCTCTCCCTCTCCCTCCCTCTCTCTCAAATAAGTAAATAAAAGTCTTTAAAAAATAAATAAATCTTAGTGATTTAAACCCATTATGTGTTTCATGCATCAGTCTGATCTGTCTGGGTCTCATGACTTGGTGAAAAAGGTTTACTTTGTCCCAAGATCTAAAACATGGTTCTGTATCTTCTTCAAACACTCCTATGGCTCACGTTTGAATGTTTCATTCATTTGGTATATATTTTGGAGGATTAGTATGAAGTGTAGGGATCAAACTTTTTTTTTCCCCATGTGGATTACCACTTGTCCTGGGATCATCTGTCTTTTTCCCCAAGTGAAGATCCTGCTTTTTCACATACCAAATCCCCATATATGTCTTTTTGTTTCTCTGATTTGTTTGTTTAGTCTTGCACCCATATGGTGGTAATTTTATTACTGCAGCTTTGAATTGTACATTTGTATATTTTAGAGTAGGTTAAATGCTCTGCAGATTATTCTTATTTTTTAAAAACTTCATACCTGTTCTTACCCATTTAGTGTGTTAGATTTATCTCAGAGTCAAGATACTATGTCCCAAAAACAGTCTTCCTGGAAATTCGATAAGATTAATTTCAATTGGAATTAACTGAATTTATAAACTGATCTGGGGGAAATTTGTTATTTTAATGATACCAAGTCCTTCTATATAGGAATATGAAATATGTTTCAATTTTATTTTGGGGGTTTGTAATTTTCTTCCTCTAGGCTTTGGATCTTTCTTTAAGGGGGTTACAAATAAATTCTACAGAGTAGGTAAATAGTTTACATAATTCTTAAGTTCACTCCAAGGTATTTTAAAATTTTTGTTGCTGCTGTGAATGGCATTTTTGCCTTAGTTGTTATGAATAATAGGGGAGGCTGTAACATTTGTAAATCCTCTTGTGTCAGAGCACCCTTTTTACCCACCCTCATTTTGGACATTAAAATTAAGCAAGTTTGTGTTATTTTTAAAGTTACACATCATTTTTTCCTTTGACATACAGTTCTTTGAATTGTAACACATACATAGATTCATGTTACGACTACCATAATCAGGATACGGAAGAGTAAATACAGAGAGCTGTCAAGCCAAGCTGTTTGTTTTTTGTTTTTTTAGATTTTTATTTGTTTATTTGACAGACAGAGATCACAAGTAGGCAGAGAGAGGAGGAAGCAGGCTCCCCGCTGAGCAGAGAGCCCGACGCGGGGCTCGATCCGAGGACCCTAGGATCATGACCTGAGCCAAAGGCAGAGGCTTTAACCCACTGAGCCACCCAGGTGCCCGCCAAGCTGTTTTTTAAAGGATGGGCAAAATACCAACATGTTTATCTGTTAATGGGAATAATCTGACAGAAAGGGGGAAAGTGGTACTGTGGAAGAGATACTTAAGAGGTGAGAGGGGATGGTGGAAGTGTTGGCCTTGATAATATGGACAGTTCTTACATGTAAAGGGCCCTGGCACAGGTACAGCTCAGGGCTCTGTGTGGTGGTGTGGGAGCTTGGGGAGGTTTTCTTCTCGTTGCAGCTTTTTTTTTTTTTTTTAAGTGAAATGGAAAGATCATCAGCTAAGACTGTGATTATCAAGGAGATAGATAATAGAGATGTGAGAAGTTACAGTAATTACTGGGCAAGCAGAAGAGTTAACAGACTGGAAGCATGTAGTAGAATTGCCAGGTGGCCTTAAGGCTTTGCTGGGGATGATCATGGATATAGAGTGGGAATAGGCAGCGAGGCTGGAAATTACTCTCCAGCAACAGTCAGGTACCCAAACACAGGCATTGCATTTATAGATAGTTGGGGTTTTTGTCACACTAAGTGTAGAGGATGGGAACAGAGCAAGGACATTGATTTGGAATACCTTGGGGAGTGATTACAATGAAGGACTACAGATTTTTTATTTTTATTTTTATTTATTTATTTGTCAGAGAGAGCGCAGGAGTGAGCACAGGCAGAGGCAGAGGGAGAAGCAGGCTCACCGCTGAGCAAGGAGCCCGATGTGGGACTCGATCCCAGGACGCTGGGATCATGACCTGAGCCGAAGGCAGCCGCTTAACCAACTGAGCCACCCAGGCGTCCCCAGGACTACAGATTTGAATAGGAAATAACTTGAGAGAGAAGACAAATCATAAGGAGGTGGGACCAGTGGATTATGGACGCTGATGAATTCAAACAGTTATTGGCGTTCTGGATTGAATGGGTAGGAAAGGTGGAGGAGGTGATAGAGAGTGGGAAGCTCAAAATTAAGGTCAGAAGAGTTTTCCAGTATTGGTGGTTCTAGCAATTTGAGTATAACAATATAAGTGACTTAAGTGTGTGACTATTTTTTTCTTCTCTAGAAGCTTTTTAGACTATTCACATTTATCCTTGCTGTTCAGAAACTTCACAGTGAAGTAGCAGGGAGTTGGTCTGCATCCGTTCTTCTTCTTTTTTTTTTTTAAATATTTTATTTATTTGACAGAGATCATAAGTAGGCAGAGAGAGAGGGGGAAGGAGGCTCCCTGCCGAGCAGAGAGCCCAATGCAGGGCTCGATCCCACAACCCCGGGATCATGACCTGAGCTGAAGGCAGAGGCTTTAACCCACTGATCCACCCAGGTGCCTTAAAAATCTTTATTCTGTGATTCTTACTTATCAGAGACTGGAACTCTTGGAAAAGAACCTTGACATTAAAAAAAAATAATCTGATCTCCATCTGTGTTTCTATTTTATTTTCTGGGTGGTGTCTTTAATTTCATCTTTCTGTCAAATTTGTATGTCCTCCCCCTTCCCTCCCAGCTCTTTTCTTTCTTCTTCTTTTTTTTTTTTTTAAGATTTTATTTATTCATTTGTCAGAGAGAGGGAGAGTGCACAAGCAGGGGAAGCAGCAGGCAGAGGGAGAAGCCTGCGCCCCGATGAGCAAGGAGCCTGATGCAGAACTTGATCCCAAGACCGTGGGACCATGACCTGAGCTGAAGGCAGATGCCCAACCAACTGAGCTGCCACCCAGGCGCCCCTGTCCCAACTTTCTCTTGTTCTCTGATTATTTGTCTATATAGTATTCAGTTGTGGGATCATGAATGCTGTTTCTTCTGTTAGCTCCCTGGGTGGGTAGTGGGTAGTAAAGGCTTTCCCCTTTTTTATTTTTTTAATAGATTTTGCTCCCTGCACGATTTCTCTTTTCTCTGGGGTTCTTCCTTTGTAACTGTCTGTTATACAGAGCCTTTCTTTGGAATCTGATAATCAATGATCATCTGTTTGTATTTCAGGTGGAGCCCTCAGAAGCTGATCAAAACTGGGCTTGCCCACATAGGGTGTTTGACCACACAGCTTTCCTGTTGGGAGTTGTTACTGCAGGACCCCAGAGATCTGTGTCTTTAAGATCTCTTCTCTGAGGCCATTCTGTTTCTTTAGATAAGAATCCTCCGTTCTGCCTGGGAGGAGCTGGTGGTCCAACCCCTCAGGGATAGTCTGACGCTTAATTTCCCCTTTTTCATCTCCAGACCTCATTCCTGTGCTCTGCTGGGCTCATTGACCTTGATTCTGATCATCTGCATAGTAAGCGTTTTTAGCCTCTACAGAGCCAGTGGTTATTGGTTGGGTTAGGGAGCAGTACACATTCTGTGTACAGACTTGTGACCTTGTAATTAGTCCAGTAGCTCCACTGTTGCTTCTCATGCCTCCCAACCTCCCAAGTCTGGAGCCTTCTCGAGTTGTGCTGGGCAGCTCATGTTGTTTCTGGTGATGGTTTTCTCTGCCCACTGTTGTCTTCTCAACTTGTTAACTGTGCTGTTGTGCCTGTATGCCTTTCCTGCCTGTCCTCCACATTTAACTGGAAGTGAGCTCTTAACCTGCTCACAGCTGTGTCCTGTCTCTGGCACTGAAGGAGGCAGCAAAGAGCAGGAAGGGAAAGGATTGGTTCTGGCACCTCATTCACCATTTGCTGTTGATTGTAAGAATGATAAACCAGGGGCGCCTGGGTGGCTCAGTGGGTTAGAGCTCTGCCTTCGGCTCAGGTCATGATCCCAGGGTTCTGGGATCGAGCCCCACATCGGGCTCTCTGCTCAGCAGGGAGCCTGCTTCCCCCTCTCTCTCTGCCTGCCTCTCTGCCTACTTGTGATCTCTCTCTCTCTCTCTCTTTCTCTCTCTGTCAAATAAATAAATTTAAAAAATCTTAAAAAAAAAAAAAAGAATGATAAACCATAGTTCTTCATTCCAGGATGTGCTCAACTTCCTGGGACTTTAGATAAATGGTTTTATATTTTGGTCATAACTTTTTGTGTGTGTTAAGATCATCTTCGCAGAGATTTTGGAGACTAGGGAGGGGAAAAAAATACCACACTTAAAATAGTCTGAATACCATTTTTATCTTTGTATATTCTCCGTATATATGTTTTTCACCATAGTTTTGTTTGTAATCTTGTATTCTGATTTTTCTCCCTCAGAATTTCATGCTGAGCAGTTCTCCATGCCGCTGCATGGTCATTGTACCAGGTTTAGTGGTTGTGCGTGGTTGCATTGATTAGAATGGCAGTTCCCAAATTATTTATGTCTCAGAACGCCTTGAACTTTTAAAATTGAGGACTCCTGGGATTCTTGGATGGCTCAGTCAGTTAAGTGTCTGCCTTCAGCTCAGGTCATGATCCCAGGGTCCAGGGAGTGAGTACCTGCATTAGGTTCCTTCTCCCTCTGCCTTCCACTCCCCCTGCTTGTGTGTGCGCTTGCTCTCTCTCTCTCTTTCTTTCTCTATGTCTGACAAATAAAATCTTTCTTTTTTTAAATTGAGGACTCCCAAAAGCCTTTGTTTACATGGGTTGTACAGACTGATATTTGCCATGCTAGAAGTTAACACTAAAAAATTTTTAACCTATATTCATTTAAAGATATAACAGACCTATTATATTTAATCTAAATAACATACTTTTATGAGAAAAAATCCCTATTGGACAAAACAAATTATTGAAAAGAGTGACATTGTTTTAATTTTTTGCAAATCTCTTTAGTGTCTTTTTTTTTTTTTTTAAAGATTTTATTTATTTATTTGTTAGAGAGAGAGAGAGCACAGGCAGACAGAGAGGCAGGCAGAGGCAGAGGGAGAAGCAGGCTCCCTGCCAAGCAAGGAGCCCGATGTGGGACTCAATCCCAGGACGCTGGGATCGTGACCTGAGCCGAAGGCAGCCGCTTAACCAACTGAGCCACCCAGGCGTCCCTTTAGTGTCTATCTTAATAGAAGGTAGCTGGGTTTTCATATAGTCTTCTACACTTAAGTTTTGTCAGTATATTGTTCTGGTTGAAGTTTATGAAGAAAATCCAGCCTCACACAGATAATACAACCAGAAAAGAGAGGAGTGTCTTTTTTTTTTTTTTTTAAGATTTTATTTATTTATTTGACAGGCAGAGATCACAAGTAGGCAGAGAGGCAGGAGAGAGGAGGGGGGAAAGCAGGGTCTCCACTGAGCGGAGAGCCCAATGCGGGGCTCGATCCCAGGACTCTGGGATCATGACCCGAGCCGAAGGCAGAGGCTTCAACCCACTGAGCCACCCAGGCGCCCAAGAGAGGAGTGTCTTAATTCCCTTTTTCAGATAATTGTAAATATCATTCTTTGATACTCTACTATAACTAAGCAAGTAGTAATTTGGTGGCAGAGGGGGCACTGATTAATGAAATGTTTATTCAAAACAGTTATAGTGATTGCCAAAATGTGTTGGTATGCAGAACAGTTTGCTTCATTTGGAAATTAATAGTAGTGGATCTGGAAGTGAGTGAGCAGAAGGGTGAAAGAGAGCCTCCTGTTCCAGTAATAGATATAATTGAAAAGAATAAAGATGTTCATCTTGCTTTTAGTACAATCTGGAGGTGGAGTATTTAGTTATTGTGCAGAAAAAGAGAAAACCTCACCTGAACCCAGTTTTTACAAATAAAAATCACTTTATTACACAACTGTTATACTTTTTTTTATTGTGGTTAAGTAAATGGATTATGAAGTCATTTTAACCATTTTGAGTGTTCAGTTCAGTGGCATTAAGAACATTTGCATTGATGGGGGTGCCTGGGTGGCTCAGTTGTTGGGCGTCTGCCTTCGGCTCGGGTTGTGATCCCAGGGTCTTGAGATTAAGCCCCACATGGGGCTCCCTGCTCAGCAGGAGGCTTGCTTCTCCCTCTCCCCCTATTTATGTTACTTCTCTCACTGTGTCTCTCTCTGTCAAATAAATAAAATCTTTTAAAAAAGGAACATTTGCATTGTTTTGCAACCATCACTATCACCTATCTCTAGAACAGATAAAGTTGATCTTACTTGCACATTCCGTATTTTCAGTTTTACCTGCTTACTACAATTTGTTTGTAATTCCATAATCAATAGTTGGAGTGCTTTTGCAGTATTTGTGGACATACATAAAGCATCAGAAAGTTTGAATTGTCCAATGTATGCATCCTCAGCTGAGATCCAGCAAGGTGATGATGCTCTGCCTTGTTTCAGCTTTCATACCACGAACAAATGCTCTTTGTGGTCTATTTACTCCATGGTTTTTGCATTTTTGTGCTTTTTGTTGTCAATTTTGCTGTTTCAGATGGCCCCCAAGTGTAGGGCTGAAGTACTAGCCACTGTTTCTAAGTGCAAGGCTGTAATGTGCCTGATAGAGAAAACACATTTTTAGATAAGCTTCATTCAGACAGGAGTTAGGTTCTGTGGCTGGCTGACAGTTCAGTGTTAATGAAGCAATGATGTGTGGTAAATAAGATGTCCTTAAAAAGAAACACACATAAAACAAGGTTATATATTGATTGGTTGATGAAAATTTTTATGACCAGGGGCCCATAGGAACCTAAACCTGTATTTCTTCTAGGAGCAGTATTCACAGTGACTTTGTAGAACATAATTACCATACCCAGCAACAAACAACAATCTCTGTTTCTGAAAGAGAAGCCTCAGTTATCTGGTGTTTTCCCCTAACGCATGTATGGAGAAGGGTATCAAAAAATAATAGGCTTTCCTTGTCTGTGATTTTTGATTCACCGTTAATGTTTTCAAGTGGGGAGCACTGAGAAGCAAATAGGGAGCTTTCTCTATGAGACAGGGTATGTGAAGGCTGCTGGTCAGGTGCCTGGCTAAGCTTCCTGGTGGCCAGTAGGAAAGTTGCTACATACACAGCGCAAAGTGATTTTCTCAGTGAGGTTTCCCTGGATTGTGCCCTTCTTTGGGCACACTCTAGGCTTGTGTGTGCCCTCAGATTTTTTCTTCCAGAAATTGTTTAAAGTCACTTCTCTCCTGGGGAGCCTGGGTGGCTCAGTGGGTTAAAGCCTCTGCCTTCGGCTCAGGTCATGGTCCCAGGGTCTTGGGATCGAGTCCCACATGGGACTTTATGCTCAGCAGGGAGCCTGCTTACCCCTCTCTCTCTGTCTGCCTCTCTGCCTACTTGTGATCTCTCTCTGTCAAATGGATAAATAAAAAATCTTAGGGGCACCTGGGTGGCTCAGTGGGTTAAAGCCTCTGCCTTAGGCTCAGGTCATGGTCCCAGGGTCCTGGGATCAAGCCCCACATCCGGCTCTCTGCTCAGTGGGGAGCCTGCTTCCCTCTCTCTCTCTGCCTACTTGTGATCTCTCTCTCTCTCTCAAATAAATAAATAAAATCTTTAAAAAAAAAAATCTTAAAAAAAAAAAGTCACTTGTCTCCTGATGGCACCTCTCCCATTCTCTTTGTCATTCTGTTTTTATTCTTTAATTGGACCAGCAGGTGTGGGAGAAGAGGGAAAAGCATGGGATCAATATGCCACCTTTAACTGAGTGTCCTCATTGTGGTTATGAGAAATCTTTTCACTTAGTTATTTGTGTTTGAATTCTGTTATGCAGTTGTTGTTGTTGTTGTTATTGTTGTTTTTAAGATTTTATTTATTTGAGAGAGAGAGTGCGCACGAGAAGGGGGAGGGTCAGAGGGAGAAGCAGATTCCCCACCGAGCAGGGATCCCAACATCGGACTTGATCCTGGGACTCATGACCTAAGCCAAAGGCAGTTGCTTAACTGATTGAGCCACCCAGGCGCCCTGTTACACAGTTTAAAGAGTCAAAGCTTGGGGTGCCTGAGTGGCTCAGTAGGTCATGATCCCAGAGTCCTGGGAATGAGCCCTGCATCGGGCTCCCCACTCAGCAGGAAGTCTGCTTCTCTCTCTGCCTGCTGCTCTCCCTGCTTGTACTCGCTCTCTCTCACTCTCCCTCTATCTCAAATAAATAAGTAAAATCTTTAAGAATAAAATAAAGAGTCAAGGCTTATTTAAAAACTGTCTCCCTTGATCCCCCACCCTCATTTCCTAATCTTCCAAGGTGGTCACTTTCAGTCTTTTAAACTGTTTTTTTTTTTTTTAAGTTTTTATTTAATTCCAGTCGGTTAACATACAGTGTTATATTAATATGTTTCAGGTGGGGGCGCCTGGGTGGCTCAGTGGGTTAAAGCCGCTGCCTTCGGCTCGGGTCATGATCCCAGGGTCGTGGGATCGACCCCCGCATCGGGCTATCTGCTCTGCGGACAGCCTGCTTCCTCCTCTCTCTCTCTGCCTCTCTGCCTACTTGTGATCTCTGTCTGTCGGATAAATAAATAAAATCTTAAAAAAAAAATATGTTTCAGGTGTTCAATATAAACTTATTCTTTACATTTTACCTATATCTTTATCACGCTTTTTTTCTTTAAAAACCTTCTTTATTGAAGTATAGTTAACACACAGCATGCTTTTACTTAGTTTTTCAGTTTTAGGCATTATTTACTGTCTTTTTTTTTTTTTTTTTTTGTTTTTTTTTTTTTTTTAGAGAGAGCGAGCGAGCACAGGCAGAGAGGCAGGCAGAGGCAGAGGGAGAAGTAGGCTCCCCACCGAGCAAGGAGCCCGATGTGGGACTCGATCCCAGGACGCTGGGATCATGACCTGAGCCGAAGGCAGCCGCTTAACCAACTGAGCCACCCAGGCGTCCCTATTTACTGTCTTCTCATGATGATTATTTAGTGTCATGATTGATTTTTTTAAAATAAACTCTTTATTGAAATATAACACACATCCAGAAAAAGTGTCCATATCATAAGTGTACACCTTGATGAATTAACACAAAGTAAACACATTTGCATAACTACAACCGAGGGCAGAACTATACTGTGACTTGAACCCCAGAAGCTTCCCTTCTCTTTTCTTCTAATCACTTTCCTATCTTTCTTCCCCAGGGTAACCACTGTCTTGACTTCTTCTAGCACCATAGTTCATTTTTTGTTTTCCTTAACCTGGTAATGGAATCATGCAGTACTTGTTATTCCGTGTCTGTCTTTTACCGCACTTTATGCTTGTGATGCTATTCCGTGTTGTGTGTCGTCTGTGTGTTGGGTGCTGTATTTTTTTTTTAATCTTTTTTTTTTTAATATTTTATTTATTTTATTTGTCAGAGAGAGAGAGCTCAGGCAGACAGAGTGGCAGGCAGAGGCAGAGGGAGAAGCAGGCTCCCTGCTGAGCAAGGAGCCCGATGTGGGACTCGATCCCAGGACGCTGGGATCATGACCTGAGCCGAAGGCAGCTGCTTAACCAACTGAGCCACCCAGGCGTCCCTGGGTGCTGTATTTTAATTTGAAGTTTTATGTTGTAGCCATGTGTCATAGTTGTTCAGCTTGGTCTTTATGTTGTGGACTGAAGTGTGTCTCTCAGAATCATATATTAAATCCCTAATACCCAGTGTATTTGGAGATAGGGCTTTTGTGGAAATAGGTTAAATTAGATCATAAAAGAGGAGTCCTGATCCAGTAAGATTCGTGGCTTTACAAGAAGAGACATCAGAAAGCTGCCCTCTCCACAATGTAAGGACACTGTGAGAAGGGACCCATCTGCAAGCCAAGAGGAAAAGCCTCACCAGGAACTGACCGTGGTGGTCAGACTCTGATCTTGGACTTCCAGCCTCCCAGTCTGTGAGAAAATAAATTTCTGTTGTTTAAACCACTCAGTCTATGGTACTTTTGTTATCGCAGCCTGAGCTGACTAATAGTGCATCCTTCCGGGCTACTGCATCCTCTTAAAGAACATGGGATCTTTTTTTGACTACTCTTTTAGTGTTTGTGGATGCTTTAATGCATGTTGGGAGCAGGATATTGGGACCTTTGACCAGTAGAAAATTGAAGGAAGTGGAAGACAAGGGTATTTATTTCTCTGGTGGGTGTTTGCTGCAGGTTTATTGGGCCTTCTAGGGTGACGTATGTTGGGGGAAGCCCTTCTCTTGTATGAGGTCTCTTTATTCCTATTTTGTAATTTTCCACCTTGTTTATGGCATGAGGGTGAATAAATGGAATTTCCCAGAACTTTATGCAACAAGTGGCAGGGACACTCCTCTTTCCTCGCCAGTGAGCTCTCTTGGCTTTTGCTATGCACGTGCCACCCCCGCCCACCCCCCCAAAACTCCACAACCTTGGGAGCATGTGTGTGGTCTCTCCAGTCCCCATCGTTCTCAGACATTGGTGTTACCCCCACAGTTGCTTCCTCTTTTATTGACTTGAGGTCTGAGGTCTCCCCCAGTCGCCAGTTCTGGGGCAAGGTTATTTGGTAGTGGAGTCACCCCAGCAGGGAGCTTCCTGCCGGCTTCCCCCTCAGGCTTCATGGCCACACTGACTCACATCATTGTAAATAACAGTGTTTCACTTAAAGGACACTTATTTTAATAAATGATTTAATAAAATGATTCTCTTCTACAGAATGAATGAATGAAACATATTTTGAGCTCCTGTTTTTGCTTTAAATACTATTTGAATAGCAGTATTTGAAAAAGACAATGATTAAGAATAGAATCTTTACTGTAGAATAGAAGGCAGATACTGAATAGAACCAGAAACAGCTAATGATCAGGAATGTGGTCATGAGAATAGAAACCAGGTCTCAAAGGTTCAGAGGGAAGAAGAACCAGAAAGACAACATACTTGATAGATCTGACCATCAGAAGGAGGAAGAAAACAGAAGGTTGCCAGAAAGGAAAAGGTATATCTAAGGAGTTTCTTTGGAAATTAGGAGATCCATGGATACCACATAAAATTACTTATGAAAATAAAGTTTGAAGAAAATTAATCCATTAAACCTTGAAATGATATAATTTTTTTTAAAAGATTTTATTTATTTGAGAGAGCAAGCAAGAGAGAGCATGCGCATGGGGAGGGGTGGCAGGAAAGAGAGAAGCAGACTTCCTGCAGATCAGGGAGCCTGGATGTGATGCACGGTCTTTGTTTATATATTCCAGCCTCTGACTTTTCCTTTCACTTTTTTTTTTTTTTAACTCTAGTTTCCACCAAGACTTTACTATAGTTTTCCACATATGAAATCAGAATTCTGTCTTTACTTTTTTCAAGTACATACATGCTGACTGTCCACCCCTCCTCCAATTCTGATTTCTTTTTTCTCCCCAGTTGGGGTGTGCTGGGATGGTGGGTCCTTACATTCCAGAGTCAGGTTCACTGGGTGCCATGTTAGCAGCATGGTTCAGCATGTGGGTTCATAGGCAGTAATAGATAACTTAGGCAGATGGAGGCTTTAGACCAAGGGGAGCAGGGGTCGTTGTTTTTAAGTGTTAATATGAATAAATACAGCTGTTCTTGAAGTAGGTGTGGGGACCCCAGGAGGTCTCTCTGGAGAACCTTTTAGAGGGTCTGCAAAGTCAATACTATTTTTGTGATACCATTAAGATAGATAGTACTTTTTCCATTCTCTTTCATGAACCTAAAGTAAAATTTTCCAGAGGCTACATGACATATGGTATCACAACAGATTGAAAACAGGGTATATGAGAATTTCATAAAAATGTTATTTACATTAACATATAATGGGTTTTTTTAGTTTATTGTGATAAAATGCACATCACTTTTTTTTTTTTTTTAAGATTTTATTTATTTGGCAGACAGAGATCACAAGTAGTCAGAGAGGCAGGCAGAGAAAGAGGAGGAACCAGGCTCCCTGCTGAGCAGAGAGCCCGATGTGGGGCTCGATCCCAGGACCCAGAGATCATGACCTGAGCCGAAGGCAGAGGCTTTAACCCACTGAGCTATCCAGGCGCCCCGCACATCACTTTAAATTAACCTCTTAAATATTTTTAAGTATGTTTCAGTAGTATCTAATATGTTTATAATGTTGTGCAACCATCACCATCATGCATCTCCAGATCTATTTTTATCATGTAAAACTGAAACTTTGTATCCATGAACACTAACTCCCCATTCTTTCCTTCCCCCATTCTACTTTCTGTCTCTATGAATGTGAACTCTGTAGTAACCTCATAAAGTGGAATCATAGTATTTGTCCTTTTGTGTCTGGCTTGTTTGATTTGGCATAGTATCCTCAAGATTCCTTTATGCTATAGCATGTGTCAGAATTTCCTCCCATTTTAAGATTGAAAAATATTTGGGGCGCTTGGGTGGCTCAGTCAGTTAAGTGTCTGCCTTTGGCTCAGGTCATGATCCCAGGGTCCTGGGATTGAGCCCTGCACTGGGCTTTCTGCTCAGCAGGGAGCCTGCTCGTCCCTCTCCCTCTGCCTCTCCTCCAGCTTGTTCTCTCTCTCTCTCACTCATTCTCTTTCAAATAAATAAATAAAATCTTTTTTAAAAAAAGACTGAAAAATATTCTACTGTATGGAGACACTACATTAGGCTTATCCATTCATAATTCAGTGGATGCTGTGGTTATTTCCACATCTTAGCTATGAAGTGAATAGTGCTGCTGTGAATGTGGGTCTACAAATATCTGTTTGAGTCCCTGCTTTTGGATTTTCTGGGTACATCCCAGAAATGGGATTGCTTGATTATATGGTAATTCTATTTTTAATTTTTTTGAGGAACTCTATACTGTTTTCCGTAGCACTTGTACCATTTTACATTCTACCAGCAGTGCACTAGGGTTCCGGTTCCTCTACATCCTTGCTGCTTGTTGTTTTCTGGGAGGTTGTTTTGGTTTTTTATAGTAGCCATCTTGATGGGTGTGAAGTGGTATATTGGAGTTTTGGTTTGCATTTCCCTAATGATCAGTGATGGTGAGCATCTTTTTTATGTACTTACTGGCTGTTAGTACAGTTAACCCTTGAACTACATGGTTTGAATTGGGCAGGTTACTTATACATAGATTTTTTTTGATAAATGTAATACAGTACTATAATGTATTTTCCCGTCATTTTTGTACTACATTTTCTTTTCTCTAGCTTACTTTATTGTAAAAACACACACAACATACAAAAGATGTGTTAATCAACTGTATATATTATCAGTAAGGCTTCCCATCAAGAGTAGGCTATTAGTAGTTAAAGTTTGGGGGGAGTCAAAAATTATTCATAGATTTTTCAACTGTCGAAGGGGTGGTGTTCCCCCATATTGTTCAGGGATCCACTGTATATCTTTGGGGAAATGTCTCTTCAAGTCCTTTGCCCATTTTTCTTTTTTTTTTTTTTTAAAGGATTTTTATTTATTTATTTGACAGAGAGATCACAGGTAGGTAGAGAAGCAGGCGGGGGGTGGGGAAGCAGGTTCCCCGCTGAGCAGAGAGCCCGATGCGGGGCTCAATCCTAGGACCCTGAGATCATGACCCAAGCTGAAGGCAGAGGCTTAACCCACTGAGCCACCCAGGCACTCCTTTGCCCATTTTTCAATTGGGTTTTTTGTCATTGAGTTGTAGGAGTTCTCTCTATATTCTAGATATTAATCCCTTCTCACATCTATGATTTTTTTAAAAAGATTTTATTTATTTAATTGACAGAGATCACAAGTAGGCAGAGAGGCAGGCGGTAGGGGGGGAAGCAGGCTCCCTGCTGAGCAGAGAGCCTGATGGGGGGCTCGAACCCAGGACCCTGGGATCCTGACCTGAGCCGAAGGCAGATGCTTTATCCCACTGAGCCACCCAGGCGCCCCTCACATCTATGATTTGTAAATATTTTTCCCATTGTCTGGGCTGCCTTTTTACTCTGTTAATATTGTCTTTCGATGCACAAAATTTTCATGAAGTCTAATTTTGCTGTTTCTTTTGTTGCCTCTGCCTTTTTGTGTCATATCTAAGAAATCACTGCCAGTCCAGTGTTGTGAAGCTTTTGCTGTATGTTTTCTTCTAAGAATTTGATAGTTTTAAATCTTAAATTTAGGTGTTTGATGCATTTTGTAGTTTTTTATAGATGATGTTAGGTAAGAGTCCAAATTCATTCTTCTGCATGTGGATATCCAGTTTTCTCAGCACCATTTGTTAACTATTATGTTGGAATGAATCTTGTTATGTTCAATACTTATTTTTATAACTTCTCAGTTTTCATTTGTAATAAGGTAAATTTTAATAGATATAACCCACATTTGGGATTATCAGTAATCTTTAAGAGTGTAAAGAGGACCAGAAAGTTTTCAAGGCAGTTTCCAAGCACTTTCCCCAGGCTTTGACTCCCTTTCTTCAGTGGTGCTTCTTGCTGGATCTGGTCCTGAAGGATGCACAGTAGGAATACAGCCTCATCAGTGTGTGGTGAGACCATTTGTGGTCCTGGACTTCAATTGCAAAGCTGGGGTAATTATATTCTCCAGTTCGTGGCAAACCCTCTTTCTTCTGATATGATACTCCAAAAAGACTCCACTCCAAATCTGCTAGAACTTGTACAGTAATTCAGTAAAGTGTCAGGATATAAAATCAATGCACAGAAATCAGTTGCATTTCTATACACCAACAGCAAGACAGAAGAAAGAGAAATTAAGGAATCAATCCCATTTACAGTTGCACCCAAAACCATAAGATACCTAGGAATAAACCTAACAAAAGAGGCAAAGAATCTATACTCAGAAAACTATAAAGTACTCATGAAAGAAATTGAGGAAGACACAAAGAAATGGAAAAATGTTCCATGCTCATGGATTGGAAGAACAAATATTGTGAAAATGTCTATGCTACCTAAAGCAATCTACACATTTAATGCAATCCCTATCAAAATCCCATCCATTTTTTTCAAAGAAATGGAACACATAATCCTAAAATTTATATGGAACCAGAAAAGACCTCGAATATCCAGAGGAGTATTGAAAAAGAAAGCCAAAGTTGGTGACATCACAATTCCAGACTTCAAGCTCTATTACAAAGCTGTCATCATCAAGACAGTATGGTACTGGCACAAAAACAGACACATAGATCAATGGAACGGAATAGAGAGCCCAGAAATAGACCCTCAACTCTGTGGTCAACTAATCTTCGACGGAGCAGGAAAGAATGTCCAATGGAAAAAAGACAGTCTCTTCAACAAATGGTGTTGGGAAAATTGGACAGCCACATGCCGAAGAAGGAAACTGGACCATTTCCTTACACCACACATGAAAATAGACTCAAAATGTGAGAGAGGAATCCATCAAAATCCTTGAGGAAAACACAGGCAGCAACCTCTTCAACCTCAGCTGCAGCAACTTCTTCCTAGGAACATCGCCAAAGGCAAGGGAAGCCAGGGCAAAAATGAACTATTGGGACTTCATCAAGATCAAAAGCTTTTGCACAGCAAAGGAAGCAGTTAACAAAACCAAAAGACAACTGACAGAATGGAAGATATTTGCAAACGACATATCAGATTAAGGGCTAGTATCCAAAATCTATAAAGAGCTTAGCAAACTCAGTACCCAAAGAACAAATAATCCAACCAAGAAATGGGCAGAGGACATGAACAGACATTTCTGCAAAGAAGACATCCAGATGGCCAATAGACACATGAAAAAGTGCTCCACATTATTCGGCATCAGGCAAATACAAATAAAAACCACAATGAGATACCACCTCACACCGGTCAGCATGGCTAAAATGAACAAGTCAGGAAATGACAGATGCTGGCGAGGATGTGGAGAAAGGGGAACCCTCCTACACTGTTGGTGGGAATGCAGGCTGGTGCAACCACTCTGAAAAACAGCATGGAGGTTCCTCAAAAAGTTTAAAATAGAGCTATCCTATAACCCAGCAATCATGCTACTGGGTATTTACCCTAAAGATACAATTGTAGTGATCTGAAGGGGCATGTGCACCTGAATGCTTACAGCAGCAATGTCCACAATAGCCAAGTTATGGAAAGAACCTAGATGTCCATCAAGAGATGAATGGATAAAGATGTGGTATATATATATATATATATATATATATATATATAATGGAATACCATCAAAAGAAATGAAATCTTGGGACGCCTGGGTGGCTCAGTTGGTTAAGCGGCTGCCTTCGGCTCAGGTCATGATCCCAGCATCCTGGGATTGAGTCCCACATCGGGCTCCTTGCTCGGCAGGGAGCCTGCTTCTCCCTCTGCCTCTGCCTGTGCGCGCGCTCTCTCTCTAACAAATAAAATAAAAAAAAAAAGAAATGAAATCTTGCCATTTGCAACAACGTGATAGGAAAAGAATAAATGAAACAGGATGGGATCAGGAGGGAGACAAACCATAAGAGACTCTTAATCTCACAAAACAAACTGAGGGTTGCCGGGAGGAGGGGGTTAGGGAGAGGGTGGTTGGGTTATGGAATTGGGGAAGGTATGTGCTATGGTGAGTGCTGTGAAATGTGTAAACCTGGCGATTCACAGACCTGTACCCCTGGGGCATATACATTATATGTTAATAAAAAAATAAAAATTAAAAATTAAAAAGCTTCTTTCTTAACTTACGTTCCCTTTCATCCCCTGTTGTTACCCTCTCCCCTCATTCTGATACCCCTAGTTCCTAGAAGTCACTTTTATTCTAGAAATGACAATATACCAGATAAGGACGCTACTGCAGGTCCACTTAGTAAATATTAGTAAAACTGATTTTTTTCTTTTTTAAAGATAAGCGTGTATGACCGGAAACTATAGATCTTTCTTTCTGTATCTTAGTGGCTTGTTTTAAGACTGCTTGGGGTTTACTTGCCCCTTTTTGAACAAAAGTGACCAGGTAATCCATTTGTTGCCTCTATACATGTTTCACTTGGTTAGCCTACAGATTGTTCTGGAACTAGTCTGTTTTCATTTTTTTAACTACCAAAAGGCCTTTTTCTGTTTTTTTGTTTTTTTGTTTTAGTAAAATGTTTTTAAAGTTTTCAGATTGAACTCCAACCTATTAGTTCATGTATTTACTTAATTGTCAAGCTTCTACTGTGTGCAAGACACTGTGAGCAAGGCATTCCGGGTTGTGTAAATCTGTAAAAGCTGTGCTTCTTGTCCTTGGATCCCAGAGTCAGATGAAATTAAAATATTGGATTGCTTCTCAGCCTTTTGGCTAAGATCAAGTGTAGTATCTGTTCTTTATCAGTTTAATATCTGCTACACATCCTCTCTCTGAGGACAGTACATGAGATGGATTTTGGGAACTAGGAAATGGAATAGGAGCTTGCCCCGTCCACTCCGTGCATTGACCTGGTATTGCAGTATTTCTGGGAACGGTGCGGCCACCACCCACTCCTGCCCTTGGATTAAAATTTAAAAAATTTTTTTTTAACTTTTTAAGTATTATTAAATAGGGAATAGTTTTAAGTATTATTAAATAGGGAATAGATTTGCTTCATTGTCCTACATTTTTAGAAGTGTTTTCATTATATAATCAGTCTCGCTCTTTCTCATGTCACACATGTCTGAGCATTTACAAAACTATTACCAGTTAGTCTATAATTACTAAATTTGTAAAATCTATAAACATTTATTTATTCTTTTCTAGGTTGCAATAAAAATAATTGACAAAACTCAGTTGAATCCGACAAGTCTGCAAAAGGTAAGGTTGGTTCAATATCCAGTATTTATTAAAATGATTTTCAGTGCTAATTGCCATCTAATATGTCCCACCAGGACCTCAGCTGCTATTTGCATATATTATGTTTGGTGTAGTGAGCTTCCTGCTCCTCAGAGATGTATTATAGGAAAAGTTGTGGGATTTTTTTCCTTTAGATGAAGATAATTTTTAAATGTTCTAAATAGCATAAATTGAAGGCTGTACATTTAATTGAATATTCTAGCTATTGACTAGAACAGAGGGTTTTTTCTCTTTTTTTAAGAACAATTTTTTAAAGTAAGACAACATAGTTTTGTGTAATTACTCTTATGCAGCGTTATATACCTTTCTCATAGCTAATAATGAGGTCTTTAAAGTCAGCACTTTGGCATTATTAAACCCTGTCACTGTAACTAATTAAGGACTGATGATTGATTCTTACGAAAGGAAAATATAAAAATACAAATGATAGTTGAACACATGCTTGTAATGCGCTGTTGCAGTTTGTATCATCTGATGGAAATCAGAAGTCCTCAACCGTGTTGCATGTTAGAATCACCTGGACCTCTTTGCAATGTCTTAATGACTAGTCCAGAGAGATGTTATTGCTCAGGTTAGGGCCTTGGCATACGTATTTCACTGGTGCAAATGACCTTCATCATAAAATCCTAGTTCTTTTTAGTCTTCCAAAGGCTTTATATCATTTGATTTCTAGATTTGGCCTGTAGTAGTTGGGGTTTTAGAGACCTTGAACTAGGAACAAGAAGTCTGAATTAATATCCTGTTCTGCTGCGTAATCAAATGTCTAACTTGACCCTGAACCATTACTTAACTTTCCTTTTTTTTTTCCCCCTAGTTACTTAATTTTCTTAACCTCAGGTTTCTGATCTTTAAAATAGTGGTAACTTCATCTTCTCAGGATGGCTGTATTAGTAAAATAAGGCACTTAAAAGAGCTCTGTAAACTTCAAAGCATTTCACATATAAGATATTGTAAGTGTATTGCCCTATATAAATTCCTAGTGTTTTCCTAATGGTTATTTTCTGTTTGTATCATCATACTTTTGAAGTCCTGTCCGTGTGTGTGTGTGTGTGTGTGTGTGAGAGAGAGAGAGAGAGACAGAGAGGTGGGGAGGAAGGGACTTTATCTTGCACTAAAAATGGTACTTAACAAGTGGTTCTGTAGGCAGGAGTGAGTCTTGATGGCACTCAAGATGGCCCTGGAATGGATCCAAAAATTCCAGTCCTTTCTTCTGAATGTGAAACTGTCTATTATTTTAAAACTTTTATTTCTTCATATATCTAAGATCTTGGTATTAGTAAGTTAGGGGTTACTAAAATTTGGTATTCAGAACTAAAATCAACATATAAAGAAATTTACTGACTATTCTACTTCAGTATCCTAATGATGTCACAAATCTTACACTATTCAAGCATCCTTGCAGGTAACTGGAATTCTAGCAGTTTTCTAGGAAGAATTTTATCATGGTTTTATCTTTAGTTGGTTGTAATTTTTCCCTCCTTCCTTGCTTTTTTTCATTATTTTGGGTAAGAATGTTTTATTGCTGCTATTCTTTTATTATTGTTATTACAAATAACTTTTGTCACATCATTATCAGCTTAGTACATGATAGGTTGTACGGTTAGGCTGATAGTGTGATTATGCATATTTATATCAGCATTAATTTGGGCACATAATATAATAGGTAAGTCCTTAAGAAGCCAGATCTGTCCAGGTTAAATAACTTGGTAAGTGTGGTATTTTAAGCTTACGGGCATTATTTTTTATTTTTTATTTTTCTATTGAAGTAATAATTCACATACAGTTTTATATTAGTTTCAGGGGTACAGTATAATGATTCAGTAGTTCTCTACATTATTCACTGCTCATCATGATAAGTGTACTCTTAATCCCCTTTGTCTTGTTCATCCATCCCCCACCCACCTCCTCTCTAGCAACCACCAGTTTGTTTTCTGTATTTAAAAGTCTGTTGGGGCGCTTGGGTGGCTCAGTTGGGTTGAGCCCCTGCCTTCGGCTCAGGTCATGGTCTCAGGGTCCTGGGATCGAGTTCTGCATTGGGATCTCTGCTCAGCAGGGAGCCTGCTTCCAGCTCTCTCTCTCTCTCTCTCTCTCTGCCTGCCTCTCTGCCTACATGTGATCTCTCTCTGCCAAATAAATAAATAAAAATCTTAAATAAATAAATAAATAAGTAAATAAAGGTCTGTTGGGGCACCTGGGTGGCTCAGTCGGTTGAACATCTGCCTTTGGCTTGGGTCATAATCCCAGATCCTGGGATCAAGCCCCGCATCGGGCTCCCTGCTCAGTGGGGAGCCTGCTTCTCCCTCTGCCTCTTCGTCTCTCTCTGTTGCTCATGAATAAATAAATAAATAATCTTTTTAAAAAAAAATAAATAAAAGTCTGTTATTTTGCTGTGGACATTGGGGAAGTTATGTGCTATGGTGAGTGCTGTGAAGTGTGTAAACCTGACGATTCACAGACCTGTACCCCTGAGGCTAATAATACATTATATGTTAATAAAAAATTAAAACAATTTTTTAAAAAGAGTCTATTATTTTGGGACACCTGGATGGCTGAGTTGGTTAAATGTTCAGCTCTTGGTTTTGGTTCAGGTCGTGATCTAGGGTTGCGGGATTGAGCCCCGTGTTGGGCTCCTGCACTCAGTGCAGAGTCTGTTTGTCCCTCTTTTCCCCCTCTCCCCTTGTTCTCTCTCAAAATGAATAAATAAAATCTTCTGTTTTTCAAGTGTTGTTTGTCTCTTTTTTCTTTGTTCATTTGCTTCATAAATTCTACATTTGAGCGAAATCATATGGTATTTGTCTTTCTCTGACTTATCACTTAGTATTATACTTTCTAGATCCATCCATGTTGTTGAAAATGACAAGATCTTGTTCTTTTCTATGACTGAGTAATACTCCTGTGTGTGTGTGTGTGTGTGTGCGCGCGCACGCGCGTGTGTGTGTGCGCATCTTCTTTACTCATTCATCTGTGAATGGACACTTGGGTTACTTCCACATCTTGGCTATTGTAAATAATGTTCCAAGAAACATACAGGTACATGTATCTTTTCAGTTTAGTGTTTTCATTTTCTTTGAGTAAAAATCCAGTGGTGGAATTACTAATCTTAACAATAATTCTATTTTTAATCTTTTGAAGAACCTCCATGATGTTTTCCATAGTGACTGCACCAGCCTCCATACCCACCCACAGTGCATTAGAGTTTCTTTTTCACCACGTCCTCTCCAACTTTTGTTATTTGTTGTCCTTTTGATTCTGGCCATTCTGACAGGTGTGAAGTGATACCACATTGTGGTTTTGATTTGCATTTTCCTGGTGATGAATGGTGCTGAGCATCTTTTTCATGTATCTGTTGGCCATATGTATGTCTTCGTGGGAAAAATGTCTGTTCAGATCCTCTACCCATTTTTATTGGGTAATATTTATTTTTTGGTATTGGATTTTATACGTTTTTTGTATATTTTGGATTTTGACTCCTTATTGGATATATCATTTGCAGATATCTTTCCTTATTTAGTAGGTTGCTTTATGGTTTTGTTGATGGCTTCCTTTGCTGTGTAAAGGCTTTCTATTTTGGTGTAGCCTCAATAGTTTAATTTTGCTTTTGTTTCCCTTGCCTGAAGAAACAGATCTGGAAGACTGTTTCTTTGGTTGATATCAAAGAAATTACTGCCTATGTTTTCTTCTAGGAGTTTTATGGTTTCAGGTCTCACATTTAGGCCTTTTATCACTTTTTTTTTTTAAAGATTTTATTTATTTATTTGATAGACAGAGATCACAAGTAGGCAGAGAGAGAGAGGAGGAAGCAGGCTGTCCGCAGAGCTGAGAGCCCAATGCGGAACTCGATCCCACGACCCTGGGATCATGACCCAAGCCGAAGGCAGCGGCTTTAACCCACTGAGCCACCCAGGCGCCCCCTTTAATCACTTTTGACTTTATTTTTGTGTGTTGTATAAGAAAGTGGTCCAGTTTCATCTCTCTCTCTCTCTCTCTTTTTTTTTTTTCTTTGAGGAACCTCCCCATACTGTTCCAGTTTCATTTTTTGCATGTAGCTCTCTCGTTTTCCCAGCACCATTTATTGAAATATAGGGCATTGTTTAAATCGCGTGTATTAGTTCATATTCTTTTCTTATAAATTAGAAGCATTCTCTATATATTTCTGTACAGTTGTTTTTCACTGAACTCCTTTTCCATGGAAAAGTTCCCACAGGGTGGAGTTCACATGGGGTCCTTTCCCTTGGAATCGTACTTCCTACAGTCTTTTTTGTTCCTCAACACCACGCAGTTTTATCACATCTGCATCAGGAACAGCTCTCTTTATGTTGTAATTTTAAGCCATGAAGCTTATACATTTCTCAGTGCTTATCTGATGAGCACCAAGTAATATATATATTGTTGAATCATCATATTGTACACCTGAAACTAATATAGCACCTTAGAAGCCAACATCCACTTTAAGGAACATTCTGCCATCTACAAAATGTTTTTTTGTACTGCCACTACCAAAAAATGTGGACTGGCTCATTTAAGGAGTGTTTTAACGCAGCTGTTAAAATAGTGTCCGTTTCAACATGTTCAGATTATTCAGGCTTACACATTGAATTGTGCACAGTTGCAAACTAGTGTTACTTTCACAGACAGGTTTCATTTTTCCCGTCACTGCATTAATAAATGTTAGCTTCTAGTAAGAGGTACTTTTCTGCATTTTTTTTTTACTTCTCAACTTTGAACTATGTGTTAGATCAGTCTTTTTTTTTTTTTTAAGGTCAGCCTTTTAAATGTTGTGTACCTATAATGGTTTTGAAAGCAGCAGGTATAAGAAATATATTAGTCTTCTTTTTGGTTTTACAGAGTTATTTTTTGGTTTGGTTATATGCGAGTAATTTTGCTGGGTCTTATTTTAGTCTGTCATTAAGCAACTTATGGCTCATTTTAAAAAATTTGTTTACCTATTTAAAAATGCTAATCTCTATTAAGACATTCCAGTATACTCAGTATAACCCATCTAAAGTTATTGCTGTTCTTTTTCAGTCTTGGAGTAATGTTAACATAGAATGATGGGGGACGCCTGGGTGGCTCAGTTGGTTGAGCAGCTGCCTTCGGCTCAGGTCATGATCCCAGCGTCCTGGGATTGAGTCCCGCATCGGGCTCCTTGCTCAGCAGGGAGCCTGCTTCTCCCTCTGCCTCTGCCTGCCTCTCTGTCTGCCTGTGCTCGCGCTCTCTCTCTCGCTCTCTAACAAATAAATAAAATCTATTAAAAAAAAAAAAAAACATAGAGTGATGGTTAGGAACATTGTGAAGCCTGGCCACATGGATTCAAATCCAGGCTTAATCTGTGTGACAAGTCATTTAACCTCCCCAGGGTCTTAGTTTCCCCACTTACAAAGTGGGAATAATAATAGTAGGTCATAGGACTATAGTAAGAATTAAATGAGTTAACATTTATTTTTTTACTCTCTTTTTTAAAGTTTTTGTTTAAGTTCCAGTTAGTTTTAACATACAGTGTAAGAGTAGTTTTAGGTGTACAACAGAGTGATTTCAGTACTTCCATACAACACCCGGTGCACGATGCAGTAAGTGTACTCCTTCATCCCCAAAACCTACCTCATCTATCCATCCTTCCACCTTCCTTCTAGTAAGTTTGTTCTCTATAGTTAAGGGTCTGTTTCTTGGTTTGCCTCCCTCTCTTTTTCTTCCCCTTTTCTTGTTTGTTTTTTTGCTCAAATTTCACACTGAAATTTGACTGAAATCACATGACGTTTGTCTCTTTCTGCCTAACTTATTTCGCTTAGCATTATACTTTTCAGATCCATCCACATTGTTGCAAATGGAAAGATTTCATTCTTTTTTGTGACTGAGTAATATTCGTGTGTGTGTGTGTGTAAAATCTTATTTATCCATTTGTCAGTTGATGGACACTCGGGCTTTTTCTGTAATTTGTCTGTTATAGATAATGCTGATGTAAACATGGGGGTGTGTGTAACCCTTTGAATTCGTATTTTTTTATTCTTTGGGTAAATACCCAGTAGTGCAATTGCTGGATCATAGGATAGTTCTATTTTAACTTTTTGAGGGACTTCTATACTGTTTTCCACAAGAGTTACACCAGTTTTCATTCCACCAACGGTGTAAGAGGGTTCCCTTTTCTCCATGTCCTTAACAACACGTGTTGTTGATTGATCTTCTGTTTTTAGCCCTTCTGACAGTATTGAGTTGATACCACATTGTTGTTTTAATTTTCATCTCCCTGATGTTAAATCATGATGAATTTCTTTCATGTGTCTGTTGGCCATCTATATGTCTTTGGAAAAATGTCTGTTCATGTCTTCTTCCCATTTTTTAATTGGATTATTCATTTTTGGGGGTGTTGAGTTGTATCAGTTCTTTATATATTTTGGATACTAACCCTTTATTGGATATATCACTTACAGATATCTTCTCCCATTCTGTAGGTTGTTTCTTTTAGTTCATTTTTATTTTGTTTCCCTTGCCTCAGGAGAAGTATCTAGAAAGAAGTTACTAAGGGCATCTGGGTGGCTCAGTGGGTTAAGCTGACTTTGGCTCAGGTCATGATCCCAGTGTCCTGGGATTGAGCCCTGCATTCGGGCTCCCTGCTCAGTGGGGAGCCTGCTTCTCCCTCTCCCACTCCCCCTGCTTGTGTTCCCTCTCTCACTGTCTCTCTCTCTGTCAAATAAATAAATAAAATCTTAAAAAAAAAAAGTTACTATGTAAATAAGTTAATATTTAAAAACCTTTAGAAGAACAGAGAATAGTCCCTAACACACGATAAGGACTGGATGAATGCTTGTCATTCTTATGTGTCCTGCTAAATACTAGGTTTTTGTTTGCTTGGTTTTGAGGGGTAAAAGATGCTTTTTGTTTGTTTAAAAATTTGCCCTCATAGGAAATAAGGAAAGCTTAAGAATTGAGCAGTAGGTTCTGGCTCAGTCTCTTTTGTAGAACTTAATTGCAGTGCGCTATTTCCGGTAATGACAGATATTTGAGCATTTAATGCTGAGCATTTTTTGGGTGTATTACTTGTATGAACCCATTGTATTAGTTTGCTCAAGCTGCTACAACAAAATACCATGGGTTGGGTGGCATATAAACAATAGACCTTTATTTCACACAGTTCTAGAGGCTGGGAAGCCCAAAATCAGGGTGCCATCCTGATGGGGTTCTGGTGAGAGTGCTCCCTCTGACTTGCAGGGAGCTGCTGTCTCGCTGTATTTTCATGGCAGAGGGAGAAAGAGAAAGCACCTTCTCTGATGTCTCCACTAATCCCATCATGAGGACCTACCCTAAGACCCATCTAAACCTACCTAACTCCTAAATGCCCCATCTCCAAATGCTGTCACATGGTGGGTTAGGGTTTCAGCATATGAATCCTGGGGGATTCAAGTTCAGTCCATAGCATTCATTCACCCTTTACAACTTCGTCAGCTAAGTTCCATTATTCAGGAAAGAAAGGCCAGGGAGGTTTGGAAACCTGCCCATAGTCCTTTAACTTATAAGTGGCGGGTACTTGGGCAGTCCTTCCATGGCAGGTATAGTCAGCTTTGAGCCAAGCATTACTGAACTCTAAATGCAAATGTGTTTGCCACAGTTGAGATAATGGAGCACTTTGGTAAACAGTGTCCTAAGATCACGACTGATTGTCACCTGGGGATTCACTGTCATTAGATACTATAGCCTGTGCCTCCCATGTTCTTACACATAGAAGTGTTGAGCTTTTTCACATTAGCTAGTCTGATGGGTATGTTTTCATCTTCATGCTCTATTGATTTTCCAGTGAGGAGACTGATTCAGAAGTAGATCTAGTTCAGCTCTCTAGCTAGTAAGTGGTGGGGTGAGCATGTAAATCCTGCTCTAACTCCAAAATATAGCTCTTTCCACCCCCCTGTGTCACCTTACTGTGATTAATTAAATTTCCCCAATTCAGGATTATGAGAACTAGAACTGGAACTCACCCCAGATTTTCCTTTAGGGTTCCTATAAAGAAGTTAGTAGTTTAAAGTTGGGAGGAATATTTCAAGTACGTAAGAGAAGTAGGCCTTGTACTCCTCCTCTCTCTCCAAACATTGCATAAGTCATGTTTTTATGCAGGTTTGTTTATTTATTCAGTAATTCATTCAGTACACTTATTATTAAATATCTTCTGTATGCCAGACACTGTTCTAAGCAGTGTGCAGACAACATTGAAACACATTAAGTTCCTGCTTTAATGGGATTTGACATCCTAGTAGCAGAGCGGCAGCAAACTAATACATAATGTCATGTCACGTCAGTGCTATGAAGAAAATAAAGCAAGGTGTATTAACTATATTTTCTTATTTTCTGTTTTCTTAATATTCCAGCACCTGGGACTATGCTGACCTGGGAGAGACTGCCCCTCCCAGGGCAGCTAATTCCTAGAAGTAGCAGACTACTCCCCTGTGAGTGTACTGTTTATACGAAGGCGAATTAATCCAGAGCTCATACTCAGAACCACCTCTTTTATCTGCCTCTTAAACTCTAGGAGGCAATATTCCTTTGCCCTAATCATCCCAGGCCCAGGTGCCAGACAACTAGAGACTGTATTTATACCCCAGAGCCTACTGAAATGGTTCAGATAAGCCAATCTACCCTGCTTGACCTTGCCTTTCATTTGGAAACCAAGATACTCTTTCCCATGCTTTCCCCTTGCTCCTTGTGCCTCCTGACTAAGCCTGGTGCTTCCCCATGTGGCCCCAGATGGCACTGTGTGCCTCCTTCTCTTGTGAACTATTAATAACAGTTATCTCTTCAGTGCCAGTCCTGATGTGTTGGCTCACCATACCTAAATAATAGTAAAACCTACATAGGCTGAAGGGGTGCCTGGGTGGCTCAGTCATTGGGCGTCTGCCTTCGGCTTGGGTCATGGTCCCAGGGTCCTGGGATCGAGCCCCACATTGGGCTCCCTGCTCTGTGGAGAGCCTGCTTCTCCTTCTCCCACATGCCCTGCTTATGATTCCTCTCTCACTGTGTCTCTGTCAAATAAATAAATAAAATCTTAAAAAAAAAACAAACCATAGGCTGAAGAGATAATGCTGAAGGAATATGTAGATTTCAATGAAAAATAGGGGTGGCCTCTTACTAATTCATTTAAGAAACATCCATGTCCTCCTGCACCAAGCTCTGTTATGTCTCCAGTGAGTCAGATAAAGTGGACTTACCTGGTGATAAGGGTGAATCCAGGTGGTTTGCAGTAAAATTTTACGTAGGCCTTGAAGGATCTAAATATTTTTTACCAGTGTGCCTGAGTGGTTCACTTGGTTAAGCCACTGACTCTTGATCTCAGCTCAGGTCTTGATCTCAGGGTCGTGAGTTCAAACTCCACATTGAGCTCCACACTGGGCATGGAGCCTGCTTATAAATAATAATAGTAACTATTATTACAATAAATATTTTTTACCGAGTAAAAAAGATGGAAAGACCTTTGTAGTCTTATTGTGGTGTTGGCATGGGGATACCGAGTGTTGGCAGAGGGACTGCGTGCACAGCCTAAGGGGCAGCGCAGCAACAGGCTGGGGAGAGCTGGGTGAGTGCAGAGTAATGCCTGCAGGAGGCTGCAGCTGAGCTCCCACGAGCCCTGTGGGAGCCCCTGGTACCCAGTGCGCTTTTTTTTTTTTTTTTAATTTATTTATTTGTCAGAGAGCACAGGAGCGAGCACAGGCAGACAGAGTGGCAGGCAGAGGCAGAGGGAGAAGCAGGCTCCCTTGCCGAGCAAGGAGCCTGATGTGGGACTCGATCCCAGGACGCTGGGATCATGACCCGAGCCGAAGGCAGCCGCTCAACCAACTGAGCCACCCAGGCGTCCCTACCCAGTGCTTTTTTAAAGAACAGTCATCTATGTGCAATAAACTTTTCAGTGATTCTCTGACCTTCCCCTGGGTTGTTCTAAGATTTTCTTATGTTAGAAATATTCAGTCTAAAAAAAAAAAAAAGAAAGAAATATTCAGTCTTCTTTGTGGCAAAAACTTATCACCATACTCTGCCACAATCAATTTAAACAATAATTCTTTTTTTTTAAACCAGAGCCACTTAATTTAAAGCAAGAAATTTATAATAATTGCTCAGAATATGTATTTATGACAGTTAGTTGGCCAGTTTTAAACACATCCAGGGACAGAGGCACACTTCTTCCTTATGTCATCTTGTTCTAGTGGTGCATGGCTCTAGTTAATAGATTTTTTTTTTTTAAGATTTATTTATTTATTTATTTATTTATTTATTTATTTATTTATTT
>RCUC01107119.1:0-12615 GCA_003697995.1 Taxidea taxus jeffersonii
TTTGAAAGTTCCCAAAGAAGAAATAATCATTCACAGATGGTGTCACTGGAGAATTTTGCCAAATACTTAAAGAAAAATTAATACCAATTCTATACCATATCGTCTAGAAAAACAAAGAAGTTGATACAGTGCATGAAAGGAAGTCAAGGGTGATTCCAAGGTCTCTGAAGAAAAGGAAGGATGGAGCTGCCATTAATCAAGATGAGGAGACAGAAGATGTATTCATAAGAGGAAGCAGGAGTAATCAGTGTTGGTTTTCAACATTGTAATCTTGAGATGCTTATAAAGCCTGACAATGTGACATTAAGTAGCAGTAAAAGTTCAGGAGAGTCATGCCTGAAGATACTGACTTGAGAACATGAGTGTGTGTGATAACTTACAGAGGATGAATGAAGAGTGTGCCTCTTGAGGGGTCCCTGGGTGGCTCAGTTGCTTAAGTGGCTGCTTCTTGATTTTGGCTCAGGTCATGATCTCAGGGTCCTGGGATCTAGCTGGCATGGGATTCTGCAGTCAGCAGGGAGACTGCTTCAGGATTTTCTCTCTCTCCCTCTGCCCCTCTACCTGCTCGCACACTCTCTCTAAAATAAATGAATAAATCTTCAAAAAAAAAAAGTGTGCCTCATGACACTGCAGCATCTAGAGGGTTGGATTTGCAAATATTTTATTTAAGACTTGTACATTGGTGTTCATAGGTGAGTTTGGTATATAATTTTATTTCCTTTTTTGTCTTTTGTCTACTTTTCATGTCAAGATTATGCTAGTTAAAATAAATGGTGTACTCCTTGGATTAGTTTTGTTTATAATCTTCAAATGTCCCAACTTCCAAATATACAAAATGCATTCTCTAAACCTTCAAATAATTTTAGAAGAACAACTTTTTGTGGATGTTGTTCTTTTTGGAGCAGCTTTAGGCTCACAACCAAATGCAGAGGAAGGTACAGATATTTCCCACATACCTTCTACCCCCACACTGCACAGCCTCCCCATTATCAACATCCCCCACCGGAGCAGTACATTCGTTACAAGTGATGAATCTACATTGACACATCATTATTCCCCAAGTCCATAGTCTGCCTTGGAGTTCACTCTTGGTGCTGACCATTCTAGGAGTTTGTATAAATGGACAATACCATGTATCGATCAGTATAGCATCATACAGATAAGTCACTGCCATAAAAGTCCTCTGTGCCCTACCTATTAATCTCTTCCCAGCCCCTGGAAACTGTGGGTCTTTTTACTATCTCCATAATTTTCCAGAATGCCATGTAGTGGCAATTGTATATGATATATTTTCAGCCTTTTTAGATTAGCTTCTTTCACTTAGTAATAGGCACTTAGGGTTCCTCCATGTGTTTTCAAGGCTTAATAACTTCTTTCTTTTTAGCAATGAATAAGACTCCATTGTCTAGATGCACCAGATTTTTAAAAATATTTAAATTTTTTTAATTTAAATTCAATTTAATTAACATATAGTGTATTATTAGTTTCAGAGCAGAATTAAGTGATTTATCAATTGCATACAACACCCAGTGCTCATTACTTCAAGTGCCCTCCTTAATGCCCATCACTGAGTAACCCCCACCCCCTCACCTAACTACCCTCCAGCAACCCTCAGTTTGAGTCTCTTGTGGTTTGCTTCTCTCTCTGTTTTCCTCTTATTTTTTTCCTTCCTTCCCTTCCCCTACTTTCCCCTACTTTCATGTTTTGTTTCTTAAATTCCACATGTGAGTGAAATCATATGGCCTTTGTCTTTCTCTGGCTGACTTATTTCACTTAGCATGATACCCTCTACCTCCATTCATGTCATTGCAAATGGTGTGATTTCATTCTTTTTGCTGACTGAATAATATTCCACTGTGTGTGTGTCTGTATGCCACATCTTCTTTATCCATTTTTCTGTCGATGGACCTCTGGGCTTTTTCCATAGTTTGGCTATTGTGGACATTAGATGCACCATAATATATTTATCCACCCAGCTACTGAAGAACACCATGGTTGTGCCTAGGTTTGAGCATTTATGAATAATGATGCTATAAACTATCCATGTGCAAGTTTCTGTGTGCACATAAACTTTCAATTCCTTGGGGTAAACACCAAAAAGCTCAATTGCTGGATCATACGGTAAGAGCATATTTAATTTTCTAAAAATGACCACACTGTCTTCCAAAGTCACTGTATCATTTTGCATTCCTGCCAGCAATGGATGAGAGTTCCTGCTGTTCCCCATCCTCAGCAGCATTTGGTGTTGTCTGTGTTCGGGATTTTGAGCATTCTAATAGGTGTATGATGGTATCTCATCGTTGTTTTAATATGCATTTCCGTGATGACTTCTGATGTCATGTGTTTATTTCACATATATATATCTTCTTTGTGAGGTGTCTATTAAAGCCTTTGACATATTTTTTAATCAGGTTGTTTGTTTTCTTACAGTTGAATTTGAAAAGTTCTTTGTATATTTTGGGTAACCATCCCTTATCAGATGTGACTTCTGGAAATATTTTCTCCCAGTCTGTCACTTGTCTTTTCATTCTCTTGAGAGTGTCTTTCAGAGAGCAGATATTTTTAATTTTAATTAAGTCTGGCTTCTCAGTTCTTTCCTTCATGGATTACGCCTTTTGTATTATCTAAATGTCACTGCCAAACCAAAGATTATCTGGGTTTCTCCTATGTTATCTTCTGGAAGTTTTATAGTTTTGCATTTACATTTAGATCTATGATTCATTTTGAGTTAATTTTTATTAATTTTTATTTTTATTTAAACATATAATGTAACCCCACCCCCCTCCCAACCCCCCTCTCCCCCCCACCCCCTTCAGTTTGTTTTATGACATTAAGAGTCTCTTTTGGTTTGTCTCCCTCCCGATCCCATCTTGTTTCATTTTTACTTTTCCTACCCCCTTAACCTCCACCCCCGTTGCATCTCCACTTCCTCATATCAGGGAGATCATATGATAGTTCTCTTTCTCTGATTGACTTATTTCGCTAAGCATAATATGCTCTAGTTCCATCCATGTCGTTGCAAATGGTAAGATTTCATTTCTTTTGATGGCTGCATAGTATTCCATTGTATATATGTAGCACATCTTCTTTATCCAGTCATCTGTTGATGGACATCTAGGTTCTTTCCATAACTTGGCTATTGTGGACATTGCTGCTATAAACATTCGGGTGCACGTGCCCCTTCAGATCACTACGTTTGTATCTTTAGGGTAAATACCCAGTAGTGCAACTGCTGGGTCATAAGGTAGCTCTATTTTCAATTTTTTGAGGAACCTCCATGCTGTATTCCAGCGTGGTTGCACCAGCTTGCATTCCCACCAACAGTGTAGGAGGGTTCCCCTTTCTCCACATCCTCACCAGCATCTGTCATTTCCTGACTTGTTAATTTTAGCCATACTGACTGGTGTGAGCTGGTATCTCATTGTGGTTTTGATTTGCATTTCCCTGATGCCCACTGATGTGGACCACTTTTTTATGTATCTGTTGGCCATCTGGATGTCTTCTTTGCAGAAATGTCTGTTCATGTCCTCTGCCCATTTCTTGATTGGATTATTTGCTCTTTGGGTGTTGAGTTTGCTAAGCTCCTTATAGATTTTGGTTACTAGCCCTTTATCTGATATGTCGTTGGCAAATACCTTCTCCTATTCTGTCAGTTGTCTTTTGGTTTTGTTGACTGTTTCCCTTGCTATGCAAAAGCTTTTGATCTTGATGAAGTCCCAATAGTTCAGTTTTTCCCTTGCTTCCCTTGCCTTTGGCATTGTTCCTAGGAAGAAGTTGCTGCGGCTGAGGTCGAAGAGGTTGCTGCCTGTGTTCTCCTCAAGGATTTTGATGGATTCCTTTCTCACATTGAGGTCCTTCATCCATTCTGAGTCTATTTTCGTGTGTGGTGTAAGGAAATGGTCCAATTTCATTTTTCTGCATGTGGCTGTCCAATTTTCCCAACACCATTTGTTGAAGAGGCTGCCTTTTTTCCATTGGATGTTCTTTCCTGCTTTGTCGAAGATAAGTTGAACATAGAGTTGAGGGTCTATTTCTGGGCTCTCTGTTCCATTGATCTATGTGTCATGTTTTTGTGCCAGTACCATACTGTCTTGATGATGACAGCTTTGTAGTAGAGCTTGAAGTCTGGAATTGTGATGCCACCCACTTCGGCTTTCTTTTTCAATATTCCTTTGGCTATTCGAGGTCTTTTCTGGTTCCATATAAATTTTAGGATTATTTGTTCCATTTCTTTGAAAAAATTGGATGGGATTTTGATGGGCATTGCATTAAATGTGTAGATAGCTTTAGATACCAGAGACATTTTCACAATATTTATTCTTCCAATCCATGAGCATCGAACATTTTCCCATTTCTTTGTGTCTTCCTCAATTTCTTTCATGAGTACTTTATAGTTTTCTGAGTATAGATTCTTTGCCTCTTTGTTTACGTTTATTCCTGGGTATCTTGTGGTTTTGGGTGTAATTATAAATGGGATTGACTCCTTAATTTCTCTTTCTTCTGTCTTGTTGTTGGTGTAAAAAATGCAACTGATTTCTGTGCATTGACTTTATATCCTGACACTTTACGGAATTCCTGTACAAGCTCTAGGAGTTTTGGAGTGGAGCCTTTTGGATTTTCCACATATAGTATCATATCATCTGCAAAGAGTAATAGTTTGACTTCTTCTTTGCTGATTTGGATGCCTTTAATTTCTTTTTGTTGTCTGATTGCTGAGGCTAGGACTTCTAGTACTATGTTGAATAGCAGTGGTGATAACGGACATCCCTGCCATGTTCCTGACCTTAGCGGAAAAGCTTTCAGTTTTTCTCCATTGAGAATGATATTTGTAGTGGGTTTTTCATAGATGGCTTTGATAATATTGAGGTATGTGCCCTCTATCCCTACACTTTGGAGAGTTTTGATTAGGAAGGGATGTTGCACTTTGTCAAATGCTTTTTCAGCATCTATTGAGAGTATCATATGGTTCTTGTTCTTTCTTTTGTTAATGTATTGTATCACATTGATTGATTTGCAGATGTTGAACCAACCTTGCTGCCCTGGAATATATCCCACATGGTTGTGGTGTATAATCCTTTTAATGTACAGTTGGATCCTATTGGCTAGTATTTTGGTGAGAATTTTCGCATCCGTGTTCATCAAGGATATTGGTCTGTAATTCTCTTTTTTGATGGGATCCTTGTCTGGTTTTGGGATCAAGGTGATGCTGGCCTCATAAAATGAATTTGGAAGTTTTCCTTCTATTTCTATTTTTTGGAACAGTTTCAGGAGAATAGGAATTAATTCTTCTTTAAATGTTTGGTAGAATTCCCCTGGGAAGCCATCTGGCCCTGGGCTTTTGTTTGTTTGGAGATTTTTTTTTTAAAAGATTTTATTTATTTATTTGACAGAGAGAGATCACAAGTGGGCAGAGAGGCAGGCAGAGAGGAAGGGAAGCAGGCTCCCCGCTGAGCAGAGAGGCCCGATCTGGGGCTCGATCCCAGGACCCCGAGATCATGACCTGAGCGGAAGGCAGAGGCTTTAACCCACTGAGCCACCCAGGTGCCCCTGTTTGGAGATTTTTGATGACTGTTTCGATCTCCTTACTGGTTATGGGCCTATTCAGGTTTTCTATTTCTTCCTGGTTCAGTTTTGGCAGTTTATATGTCTCTACGAAAGCATCCATTTCTTCCAGATTGTCAAATTTGTTGGCATAGAGTTGCTCATAATATGTTCTTATGATTGTTTGTATTTCTTTGGTGTTGGTTGTGATCTCTCCTCTTTCATTCATGATTTTATTTATTTGGGTCCTTTCTCTTTTCTTTTTGATAAGTCTGGCCAGGGGGTTATCAATCTTATTAATTCTTTCAAAGAACCAGCTCCTAGTTTCATTGATTTGTTCTATTGTTTTTCTGGTTTCTGTTTCATTGATTTCTGCTTTGATCTTTATTATTTCTCTTCTCCTGCTGGGTTTAGGCTTTCTTTGTTGTTCTTTCTTGAGCTCCTTTAGGTGTAGGGTTAGGTTGTGTATTTGAGACCTTTCTTGTTTCTTGAGATAGGCTTGTTATCGCTATGTATTTTCCTCTCAGGACTGCCTTTGCTGTGTCCCACAGATTTTGGGCCGTTGTGTTTTCATTATCATTTGTTTCCATGGTTTTTTCAATTCTTCTTTAATTTCCTGGTTGACCCATTCATTCTTTAGAAGGATGTTGTTGAGTCTCCATGTATTTGTGCTCTTTCCAAATTTCCTCTTGTGATTGAGTTCTAGCTTCAGAGCATTGTGGTCTGAAAATATGCAGGGAATGATCCCAATCCTTTGATACCTGTTGAGACCTGATTTATGACCCAGGATGTGATCTATTCTGGAGAATGTTCCATGGGCACTAGAGAAGAATGTGTATTCTGTTGCTTTGGGATGGAATGTTCTGAATATATCTGTGATGTCCATCTGGTCCAGTGTGTCATTTAAGACCTTTATTTCCTTGTTGATCTTTTGCTTGGATGATCTGTCCATTTCAGTGAAGGGCGTGTTAAAGTCCCCTACTATTATTGTATTATTGTCAATGTGTTCCTTTGATTTTGTTATTAATTGGTTTATATAGTTGGCTGCCCCCATGTTAGGGGCATAGATATTTAAAATTGTTAGATCTTCTTGTTGGGCAGACCCTTTGAGTATGATGACGTGTCCTTCCTCATCTCTTATTATAGTCTTTGGCTTAAAATCTAATTGATCTGATATAAGGATTGCCACCCCAGCTTTCTTTTGATGTCCATTAGCATGGTAAATTGTTTTCCACCCCCTCACTTTCAATCTGGAGGTGTCTTCGGTCTAAAATGAGTTTCTTGTAGGCAGCATATTGATGGGTTTTGTTTTTTTATCCATTCTGAAACCCTGCGTCTTTTGATTGGGGCATTTAGCCCATTTACGTTCAGGGTAACTATTGAGAGATATGAATTTAGTGCCATTGTATTGCCTGTAGGTGATTGTTACTGCATATTGTCTCTGTTCCTTTCTGATCTAATACTTTTAGGGTCTCTCTTTGCTTAGAGGACCCCTTTCAATATTTCCTGTAGAGCTGGTTTGGTGTTTGCAAATTCTTTCAGTTTTTGTTTGTCCTGGAAGCTTTTTATCTCTCCTTCTATTTTCAATGATAACCTAGCTGGATATAGTATTCTTGGCTGCATGTTTTTCTCATTTAGCGCTCTGAATATATCATGCCAGTTCTTTCTGGCCTGCCAGGTCTCTGTGGATAAGTCTGTTGCCAATCTAATATTTTTACCATTGTATGTTACAGCCTTCTTGTCCCGGGCTGCTTTCAGGATTTTCTCTTTGTCGCTAAGACTTGTTAATTTTACTATTAGATGATGGGATGTGGACCTATTTCTATTGATTTTGAGGGGGAATCTCTGTACCTCCTGGATTTTGATGCTTGTTCCCTTTGCTATATTAGGGAAATTCTCTACAATAATTCTCTCCAGTATACCTTCTGCTCCCCTCTCTCTTTCTTTTTCTTCTGGAATCCCAGTTATTCTAATGATGTTTCATTTTATGGTATCACTTATCTCTCAAATTCTCCCCTCATGGTCCAGTAGTTGTTTGTCTCTCTCTTGCTCAGCTTCTTTATTCTCTGTCATTTGGTCTTCTATATCGCTAATTCTTTCTTCTGCCTCATTTACCCTAGCAGTAAGAGCCTCCATTTTTTATTGCACCTCATTAGTAGCTTTTTTGATTTCAACTTGGTTAGATTTTAGTTTTTTTATTTATGCAGAAAGGGCTTTTATTTCTCTGGACAGGGTTTTCTAATATCTTCCATGCCTTTTCCGAGCCCGGCTAGAACCTTGAGAATTGTCATCCTGATTTCTAGATCTAACATATTACCAATGTCTGTATTGATTAGGTCCCTAGCCTTCAGTCCTGCCTCCTGTTCTTTTTTTTGTGGTGAGTTTTTCTGCCTTGTCATTTTGTCCAGATAAGAATATATGAAGGAGCAAATGTAATACTAAAAGGGTGGGAAAGACCCCAGGAAGATGTGCTTTAACCAAATCAGAAGAGTCTCCAAATCGTGGGGGGGTGGGGTGGGGAGAAAGGGGGTAAAAAGAAATTCAGAAAAGAGAAAAAAAATTAAGAAAAGAACACAAATAAAGAAAAAATATAAAAAAAGAAAAAAATACATATATATATATTAGACTGGTGACTAGAACAGGGTCACCCACTTAATTTTGGGAGTATTTTGGTCTCTTAGAAGAAACTACCTCCCAAAATTTTAAAGACTGGAAAACATATATAAGGGTAAACACAATGAAGGAATGAAATATGACTATAAAGATGAAAAAACAATTTTTTTATAACAAAGGAGTTGATAAGGTAAGTTGGTAGGGAGAATAAAAAAAAACAAAGTGGAGAGAACTTGCTTGGGCTGGAGACTAGATCAAGCCCGGTGCTAGATTTGGGGTGTATTTTGATCTATTCAATGAAGTTGTACCCCAAATTTTTTAGAAGAAAAAAAACCCTATGTGTATACAAAGAATAAAGTTAGATACAGTGAAGGATAAAATATGACTACAAGAATAAAGGTTCAAAAAAGACTTTTTTAAGAAAGTCATTAAGATAAACTAGTTAAAAAATGTTAAAAGAGGAAAGGGTAAAACTTAAAAAAAAATTAGCAGAAGAGAAAAAAATTTTTTTTAAATTAATTAACTTTGCAAGACTAAAGATTCATGGGGAGAAAGCCATGAATTCCATGCTTTGCTTTCTCCTCCTCTGGAATTCCACTGTTCTCCTTGGTCAGTGAACTTGGTCTTGGCTGGATTTCTTGTTGATCTTCTGGGGGAGGGGCCTGTTGCAGTGATTTTCAAGTGTCTCTGCCCCAGGCGGAATTGTACCGCCCTTACCAGGGGCCGGGCTAAGTAATCCTCTCGGGTTCACTTTCGGGAGCTTTTGTTCCCTGAACGTTTGCTTTCGGTAGAGTTCTGGAGGACAGGAATGAAAATGGTGGCCTCCCAATCTCCGGCCCAGAGGAGCAGAGAGCTCGGGGCCCCATTCTTCAGTGCACCTTCAGAGAAAAGCGCTCAATCACTCCCATCTCCCCGGCCTCCAGACGCGCTTGGAGAAAATCGCGCACAATCACTCCCATCTCACTGGCCTCTGGCTGTGCTCTGAGGTCACTCAGCCTGTGACCAAGCATCTCTGTCTCTGGCACAGAGCCTCACCTGGAGTCTCTGAACCCCGCAGATCTCTGGGCTCTCCCCGGTCAGAGTCTCCCTGGATCTTGTGAGGACCCCATGCACAGAGCACTGGCCTATGTCACGGATTATGGCTCAAGGTAACCCCAAGTTGAGAGCTCACTCCTTGGCTCTGTCTCCACAGCCGGCTTCCCTGCTCTAATACCTGTGAGCTCTGCGACACTCAGACACCCTTGATCCTTCTGTGACCCCGCAGGACCTGAGGCCACGCTGTTCCCGCGAGGTCTTCACCCCGGTTTAGCCTCTGGAGCAATGTCCCTCCATGGAGCAGACTTTTAGTCCTGATTTTGTGCTCCACTGCTCCGCCGCTTGCCGGGAGCCGGCCCCTCCCCCCATGGCCTATCTTCCCATCGCGTTGGATTCACTTCTCTGCTAGTCCTACCTTTCAAAAACTGGTCGATTTTCTGTTTCTAGAATTGTTGCTCTTCTTCTCTGCAATCTCTTTTGGATTCGTAGGTGTTCGGAATGGTTTGATAAGCTATCTAGCTGATCTCCTGCTGCCTGATGTCGTCTCAGCCTGCTACTCCTCTGCCATCTTGACTCCTCCCTTTTTTGAGTTAATTTTTATGAATGGTGTTAGATCTGTGTCTAGATTCAGTTTTTTGCCTATGGATGTTCAGTTTTTCCAGCAACATTTGTTGAAAAGACTGTCTTTGCTCTCTTGTATTACCTTCACTCCTTTCTGAGATATCAGTTGAATATCTCAAGGGTCTATTTATGGTTCTCTATTTTATTCCCTTGATCTATTTGTCTATGTGTTGTCAATACCACACTGTCTTGATCATTGTAGCTTTATAGTAAGTCTGAAAGTTGAGTAGTGTCAATCCTCCAACTTCATACTTCTTCAATATTGTGATGGCTCTTCTGGGTCTTTTGTCATTTCATATAAACTTTAGAATCAGTTTGTCAACATCCATAAAGCTGTGACTCCACGTATTTGTCTATATAATTTTGAGGGTAATGATACCCTGTGTCCTCACCTCTCTTGAGGATTCTAGTGGAGATGTTGGTTTTTCAATCTGTTCAGGTTTTACCTTTCTTCAGGATGGAGGGGCAGCTTCCCAGCTCCTTATATGTATAATTGGAATTGGCTATGTTACCAATCTTATTTTTTCAGTGGTCATTGGTCTATGTAATAGACCAATTCTCTATTCTCTTTGTACTTTATACAAGTATATAGTACTTGTCTATAGACTAGTCTATAGACTTGTCTATAGACTAGTCTATAGACTTGTCTATAGACTGGTATATAGTCTATTCTCTTTGTACTTTATAATTGCCGATATTAGTTTACAAAATTGTCACAAAATTATTAGAATAAATACACTTATTCACTCTCATAAGATTTAGAAAATTCTATATCTAAAACCATGTCACTTTTGAGTCTAATGTTATTTCTTCTTATTTCCCTCTTTTTTTCTGAATTATTCTCGCATGCTGTTTAGATTTTTCTTTCTATCTTTGATGCCCTGTCATTCCATTTTGATGTTTGTAGGTGTTGACACATTATTGTTAACCCTGCTTGGTACATGATGAGATTTTCCAATCTGAAGACTCATATCTGCCTTGATTCATTATGAAATATTTCAAATAGATCAAAAAGATTAGAGAATAATACAATTGAATATGCATGCACCCATCACTCAGTATAAGATATAAAACATTAAAGTATAATTGAAAGCCAGTATTTACTTCTTCCCAATCACATTTTCCTCCCATATCCATAACAGTAATCATTATCCTAAATTTAATTGATAAATTCCAGACAGACCTTTATAGTTTTCCTACATATGAATATATCCTTATTTTTCATGTTTTTAAACTTCAGATAAATGACATATTATGTAACCTTCTGTAATTTTTGGCTTTAAAAAAATAATCCACCTTTTCTGTGAGTGGCTCTGGCTCACACAGAGCCAGCCAAGGGGTGTGCTGCACTCACAGGGTACAGGCTGCAGTTTACTGACCTCTTGCCCCTCTAGGCATCCAGGTGGGGATCATTTTATAATGTATAAAAACATTGAATGACTATGATGTACACCTGAAACCAATAGAATATTGTATGTCAATTCGACGTCAATTAAGGAGAAAAAAGAAAAAAAAATCACCTCAAATCTTTTCAACAAAATATGACCATTATTGGCTATCAAGAAACTCTTCCAGGTATCCTCGGAGACCTCACCACATACGCCTCCTTGTCACCTCTGCCAACATGGCGGTACTTTATCATTTCAGTGGTTGCGTGCATGCACACACACATTGGTCCATTCTCATTTCTGCAGCTGTTATGTTCTGTAAAGTCACTGTGGACAATGAATTAGCAAAAACAGAAACACTGGCATAGGGGAAATACCAAGTTAGTTTCCTTTGAGCTTCTGGTCACATTTTCATCAACTAATCAATACATAACCTAGTTTTATGTGTGTTTCTGTTTAAAGACATCTTATTTAATATGTATTATTGTTTCATTAACACTGAACTCACAGCCAACAGCACTGTAACTCCTGCCTGAAGAAAACATCCAGGGGTGCCTGAGTGGCTCAGTGAGTAAAAGCCTCTGCCTTCAGCTCAGGTCATGATCCCAGGGCCTGGGATCAAGCCCCGTGTGGGGCTGTCTGTTTGGTGGGAAGCCTGTTTCCTCCTCTCTTTTTCTCTGCCTGCCTCTCTGCCTACTTGTGATCTCTGTCTGTCAAGTAAATAAATAAAATCTTAAAAAAAATAAAAGAGAGAGAAAAACATCCAACAGGGGTATTTTTTTCCATAAGGTACATCAGAGCCTTCTTGCACTTAGGAACACTAGACAGCACTTCAGTGTGGGGACCACTTGGAACAGAGAACTCACTAACAAACAGCACAAAAATGCAAAAAAAAAAAAAAGTTGCACTAAGTATACTGTTAAAAAGGACACTGTTTACGAAAGAAGTAAACAGGCAGAGAGTTACCCTGTTTCACCTCAGCTGGGAACGTTCACAGTGGGGACTTAAATTTTTCAATGTTTTGCACAAGTCTGCAAATGACCACAAAAGTGTCATAAGTATATATATACGATGGAATACTATGCAGCCATCAAAAGAAATGAAATCTTACCATTTGCGACGACATGGATGGAACTAGAGCGTATTATGCTTAGCGAAATAAGTCAACTGGAGAAAGACAACTACCACATGATCTCCCTGATATGAGGAAGTGGAGATGCAACGGGAGTGGGAGTTAAGGTGGTAGGAAAAGTAAAAATGAAAGAAGATGGGATCGGGAGGGAGAAAAACCAAAAGAGACTCTTAATGTCATAAAACAAACTGAGGGGGGTGGGGGGAAGAGGGGTTGGGTGAGGGTGGTGGGGTTACATCATATGTTTAAATAAAGCTTAAATAAAGTAAAAAAAAATAAAAAAAA
>RCUC01107122.1:0-10750 GCA_003697995.1 Taxidea taxus jeffersonii
AATTTTAAGGGGACATTTTAGATAGGTAACCAAGGAAGGCTTGGAGGAGGGAGTGACCTTTGCACAAAGAACAGAAGGAATGGAACGATGCATATGATTGTATAAATATATGGAAGAGAGAAGTTCTAAGCAGCAGGGAAAATATTTGCAAAGGCCTTATGGAAGAAAACACTTCTAGCTGGTCCAAGTAACAAAAAGATGACCTGTAGGTTTCAGGAACAAACTGAGCTAGGTAAAGAGACAAAAAATGAAATTAGAGAGGAAGCCAATGTCACTAAGAGTGAAAGGTTTCTATTTTATCCTGTGTTTCTATTTTATCCTAACTGTAATGCGAAGGGGTAGCAAAGTGACCTGACACATATGAATTATGTGTGGAGAAAAATTTAGTGGGACAAGAGTGAAAGGAGAAGGACCAATTATTAGAAGGCTACTATAATTTCCCAGATGAGAAGTGATGAAGATTTAGATTTAGACAGCAGCAGGGGGAGTGGTGAAAGTGTGGGAAGTGAGAAGATTTGAGAAGTTTTAATAATAGAACCTAAAGATTTATTGATGGATTGTTTATAACAAAATGAAAAGTCAAAGATGATCCAAAGGTTTTTTTGTTTTAAAATCTGCTTTGATATAGTAAGATAACTACACCAGCTTTCTTCTGATCATCACTTACATGATACATCTTTTTCCTTCATTTACCTAGAAGATGTCTGAAGCCTTTATTTATTATTTTAAAATATTTTATTTATTGGGGCGCCTGGGTGGCTCAGTGGGTTAAAGCCGCTGCCTTCGGCTCGGGTCGTGATCCCAGGGTCGTGGGATCGAACCCCCCATCGGGCTCTCTGCTCTGCGGACAGCCTGCTTCCTCCTCTCTCTCTCTCTCTCTGCCTCTCTGCCTACTTGTGATCTCTGTCTGTCAAATAAACAAATAAAATCTTTTAAAAAATAAATAAATAAAGTGTTTTATTTATTTATTTGACAGATAGAGATCACAAGTAGGCCGACAGGCAGGCACAGAGAGAAGGGGAGGCAGGCTTCCTGCCGAGCAGAGAGCCTGATGCGGGCCTCGATCCCAGGACCCCAGGATCATGACCTGAGCCGAAGGCAGAGGCCTTAACCCACTGAGCCACCCAGGCACCCCTGAAGCCTTTATTTTAAGATGAACTTCTAAATAGTACAGAGTAGGGTTTGGTTATCATACCCAGCTTGGCAATCTTTGTCTTAACTGGAACATTTAGTCCAATTCATATTTTAGTGTTTCCTTCATCTGCATCTGACTCCTGAAATCTTAACTTTTAAAGACAATCTCAAAATGCTACTTTTTGTCAAGTCTTTCCTACTACCACACATGACCTTCTGCCCTGACAATCAGGTATGAGCTTCCCTTCCTTTAAACCTAAATGGCATTTTATTTGTAACTATTACAATGATTGTGTTCTGCTAATTTCTGAAATGATTTGCGAATATATTTTTTCTCTCCTATTTAGGATCTAAATTCCTCAAGGAAATAGACGGGATCTTAGTCACATATCTATCTAAAAGACTAAACAAAGTCACCCCATTTCAAGGTCATAAACATTTACCCAGTATCTATTATGTGCCAGAGAGTGAGCTAGGTCCTCGATATAGGTCTGTCTTTGATATAGTAAGGTCTGTCTTATTCACCAGTCTCCTTTCCACACAGCTTAGCATCCTCAACTGTAAAATCAAGACTTTAAGTTTTGTTAGTTCATAAAGGCAACACCCTGGGCATGAACCTTAATACTCTATTTTAGTTACCAAATACACAGTTATTAGCTACTAGATAAATAGCATGATTATCCCTTTTGAATGTCACACTGCCTAGTATTTCATTTCTAAACTTTAGAATTCTATTAAAAGCACATCGAAGATGAGCACCATTATCATTCTAGAGTATAATCAGTTGTTCAAAGTTAACAAAGTTACATACAGAATTGACATAAAAAATATTTTTTTAAGTATTTAGCAGTGATATAATAAGAAACAGATAATTGGTTTTTGCCCCTGGTTCCTGACACAGGGCTTCTGAAACCCTTATTATTTCCTGAGTGATAGGAGTATCTTTTGTTCTAATACTTGATCTTTAACCCCAGTTCCTTATATAAGACCCTTGGACACCCCTGTAGTGTTTAAGAGTATCTTTCTACATGCTAATGAGGCGACTGATCCTTGGGGGCTCCTATATAGCTTTGAGATGGAGACTCTTAACCAAAAAGACAAAGGCATGATTAGGTTGAACTTTCTGTCCCACTTCCTATCCTCAGGAGATTGAGTTAATCACCAAGGGCCAAAGATTTAATCAATCATGTCCACATAATGGAACTCCCATAAAAACCCTAAACAACAGGGCTTGGAGAGCTTCCAGGGTGGTGAACACATCCAAGTACCAGGAGTGTGGCACAGTCCAAACCAGAAAAGGACAGAAGCTCCTGTGCTCAAGACTTCCAGACCTCGCTCTATGCAGCTCATACATTGGGCTGTTCCAGGGCTCCATCATTTATAATAAACCAGTACTAGTAAATAAAGTGTTTTCCCTTAATCCTGAGAGCCATTACAGCAAATTATCAAACCCAAGGAGGGGGTTGTAAAAGCCCCCAATTTGTAGCCAAGTCAGGCAGAAGTTGTAGCTAACTTGGGAATCTACTCCTCGGGACTGGCATCTGAAGCTGGTGGGCGGGGGGGTCAGGGGCGGTGGTAATCTTATAGGACTGAGCCTTAACCCATAAGATCTGGGCTAAGTGGGAGGCTAGTGACAGAACTGATTGGTGTGGGAAAACTCACACATTTGATGTCGAAAGTGTAGAGGAAAGAGTTTCCCTTTAATAGCCAAGATTAGTTAACCTTTCTATGCTTCCTGCCCTGGTGACTCTAGCTGTAGGGACCAAGTAGGACAGTGGCCATCTCTCAGAGGTAGAAGGCTAATGAACTAAGAAAGAATAAATGTACACAGAAAGTTAGGTAGACACTAATCTGAGAGAATTCAATAATCATTGGGCTTTAATCATTCAATTTTCTGAGGTACAAATTCTAAGATTAAAGTAAATGAAAAGCTCAGGGAGCTATCTAATCTATGATGCATGTGGAAATTTTCCATAATACTCAATGACAAGTTTAAACATTTTTCTGAGAAAAAAATTAAATATGTCATTTCAAGTTAGAATGTTTTGACTTTTTCTAAAAATAAAGGAAAAACTGAAACATAAGGAATTATAAAGACTCAGAAGACTAGAAAAGCAAAAATACTTCAATTACCTCAATTTTTGTACCTCAGTTTACGGTCATAAACTGTACTAATAAACTGAAATTTAATAAATAATTGAATGTAGAGATCTATTATAATATATTTGTCAGGCAAAACAAAACAACAAAACCTAACTATAGGATTGAAAACTGAACCATGGCCTTAATAAAACAGTTTAGAAAATAAATTAAATTCTAAGCCAAAGAATTCTGAACAGCTTTTTTTCTTCATGTATTAATTTACACAATAACCTGGAACTATCTTTCTGTGCTTCTGTTTTTTCATATATAAAAAGGTAGAAAAAAATATTTTTCCACTCCGGAAAAAGATGTGAAACATATTGTATATTTAGATACTCAGCCTTAAGTCATACAATTGTAAAGTGTTTGTCACTGATAATTTAGTAACAAAAAATGTCTTCCTACCTTTGCAACTGAAATTCCATAGTCCTGGAGAGGTTTAACAGCCTCATTCAGTTCTTCAAGAAATACAGAGGTTCTTGGAAAATCTAAAAATAAGAAATGTTTAATGAATGTTTTATGGCTTGCTCCTTGGGAAAGATGAATTTTTAAAATTAAAGCCGAAAGCTGCACACTGAAGAAGAAACAGATCAATTTGCCCCAAAAGTATACAAAACCACAAATAATCAAGTAAACATACCAAGTTATTATTTTTATACCCTTATTTCCTATTGCCTCATTATTCATATTTCTAATGTTTTTATGATATATTTTAACTGTGTAAGTAAATTTTAAAAATTTCTAAAACCAGAATAGAATAAATGTTTAATTTAGGGGCACCTGGGTGGCTCAGTGGGTTAAGCCTCTGCCTTCAGCTCAGGTCATAATTTCAGGGTCCTGGGATGGAGCCCCACATCCGCTCTCTGCTCAGTGGGGAGCCTGCTTGCCTGTCTCTCTCTGCCTGCCTCTCTGCCTACTTGTGATCTCCCTGCCAAATAAATAAATAAATAATCTTTTAAAAAAAATTTTTTTAATTTAAAACTAACATTTGGCATTATTTTTCCAAGTTTAATACCACAAACACAACACACACGGATGCATGTACAAAACTTTCAAAACAATTTTAGAACTTTTTTTTTAATGAGAGAGAGAGAGAGCATGCATGCAAGTGAGGGGGAGGGGCAGCAGGAGAGGAAGAGAATCTCAAGCAGGATCCACACCCAGCACAGAGCCCATTGTGGGGATCAATCTCACAACCCTGAGATCACGACCTGAGCTGAAATCAAGAATCCAACACTTAACTGACTGAGCCACCCAGGCGCCCCTCAAAATGATTTTAAAATACCATTTTCAAATGACAATTAGAAGAGAGCCAACAGAAATGTAGATTCATTCCACTTACTAATTCCAAGAATAGTTTTTTTTAAGGGATAAAGACTTAATGAGACCATTACAATTTTTAGTTATGTTCAACTGGTTAATCAGTGTAATTAATGGTACAGCTAAAGCAGGGTATTAAACAAAAGTATTACTAATACTTCATTTAAAGTTTTAAAACACTTCTATTTGTTCACTAAAAATATCAAAAAGTATACTTTCAGAAATTACTAGATGAAATTCAGATGTAATTCTATTAATCGCTAATTCTTATCTAGTATTTACCATGGACTAGTCACTTGAGTAAATTCATTTAATCCTTACAACAAATTTATAAAGCCAGTATTATTTCCTCATTATGGACGACAACAAAAACACAGATAGGCTAAGTGACTTGATCAAAATCATACAGTGGTACAATCGGGATTTTAAGCTCACGCAGGCATATTTTAGTAGCAGCTTTATGGCACATAACACTAATCCTGACAATAAAGTCCCACTGAGAATATTGATTAAACAGCAGTAGAAACATCACAAAAATCATGTAGAATATAAAAAATACTTACCAGCTTGACAAAAGTAAGCTAAGGAGGCTTTTCCTGGTTGTAATGTACTGAAATATTTCTGAGGACTCAGTTCTGATAGGGAGCCTACTGCTGACTTACAAAAAATGCACATCGTGACAAAAGAGATGCCCACTCTAAATAAACTGAAACTGGAAGACATCATCAGCTGTAGTTGTACGTGGGCAGGAGGTTTTTGTCTGTTTTTTTCAGTGTTGCGGTTCTGTTGCCTAGGGTAATACCTAGCAAGAGCAGGTGTTCAACAAAGTTTTGCTGAATAAATTTGTTAAACAAATGAATGACGTAAAATCTGCAAAAAGAATAATATAAGGCATTACTTATATATTTGACCTTGCCAGTACTTTCCTATTTCCTTCTAGTAAATATTTGAGAGAGATGGTATAAAATGACATAGATTTAATAATACTATTGATTTTTGATACTTGCAAAAGATATCAGAGATATCCAGAAAATTCAATATGAAATATTTTGAGTTTAATAGATATTTACTAGAGGATGTTAAGCTAATTGTCATTTTAAGGGTTCTAAAATTAATTCTCAAACATTGTTTAATCCTTGTTTTAAATTGGGCATTTTATCTTTCTCTACCTAGAACAGACTTACAATCAATACTCAGTTATTTAATACCATTAAATGGGAGTGAGACATCCAAAATCTATATCTACTATGTCCACATTCTTTTTATTTTAAATTCCCTAGGAGACAACTATAAAAACTATTTAAAGGACATTCCTAAAAAAAAAAAAAAAAAAAAGGACATTCCTTCTAAATATACTTTTAATACATGACTTAGACTTACTTATATAGCTTAGAAATTCAAGCATCTTTTCCAAACCATATTTTAATTCAACTCTATCTTCTGAACTCAGATTTGTTTTAGATATCCTCCTTTCATCTTCCTTCATGCTGTACTTACTTCCATGCTATCCTCTGCATCTGTTGTCAATTCTTCCTCCTGTTTTGCTACCTTTAAATTTCTCTTGAACAATTTCTTCTTTCAGGAAGTTTTTCTACTGATGATCTATACTACCTAAATTTAAAAGAAGATAGTTTGGGAAAATATATCATACTTCTAGGAGGTAATATACACCCATAAGCATAGGTGAGAATTTTAATTTTTTTAAAATTTCAAATAGAATCCCTACCTTTCAAACAAAAGATCACTATCTCAAAACGAGACAGAAAAAAAATAGCTAAAAATTGCTCATAAGGAGAGAGGTACGCTTTCTCAGTAAAGAATAAAATGATAAAAGAATGAAAAATTTAGTGAAAAGTTATTCTAAATTGGATATTTACTTCAATTTTTTTTTAAGATTTTACTTATTTATTTGTCAGGGCTTGGGGGGTAGCATGCCCAAGCAAGGGAAGTTGCACACAGAGGGAAAAGCAGGGCTCCCCACTGAGCAAGAAGCTAGGACTCTAGGATCATAACCTGAGCCAAAGGCAAATGATCAACCAACTGAGCCACCCAGGCATCCCTACTTTGCTCTTTTAATCTTATCAGTAAGCATGTAACTTCCCTCCTTAAGAAGCAGGTACTCCCATGATCCTGTATCTTGTTTCTTAAATTCCACCTATCAGAGAGATCATATGGTAATTGTCTTTCTCTGACTGACTTATTTCACTTAGCATAATACCCTCTAGTTCCATCCATGTTGTTGCATATGACAAGATTTTTTTGTGTGTGTGTGATGGCTATAAATTATAGAAAAAGAGAGAAAAAAAATGAAACAAGACAAAACCAGAGAGGGAGACAAACCATAAGAAACTCTTAATCTTAGGAAACAAATTGAGGGTTGCTGGAAGGGAGGAGGTAGGAGAAAGGGGTAACTGGGTGATGGACATTGAGGAGGGCATGAGTTGTAATGAGCACTGGGTATTAATAAGACTGATGAATCACAGACCTGTACCTCTGAAACAAATAGTACATTATATGTTAATTGATTGAATTTAAATTAAAAAAATAAATTTTTAAAAAGCAGATATTCCTTTAAAAAAAGGAACTAATTACTCAATTACTTCTTTTTTATTAATTATTTTTATTGACATATAATGTATTATTAGCCCCAGGGGTACATGTCTGTGAATCGTCAGGCTTACACATTTCACAGCACTCACCATATCATATACCCTCCCCAATGTCCATAACACAACCACCCTCTCCACACCCCCTCCCCCGAGCAACCCTCAGCTAGTTTTGTGAGATTGGGAGTCTCGTGGTTTGTCTCCCTCTCGATCCCATCTTGTTTCATTTTTTTCTTCCTTCCTTCCCTACCCTCATCAGTTTCTTCTTGGCATTATTTTCATTAAAGCTAATTTATATCAATGAAAAATCTGCCATTGATATTTAATAATGAACAAGAGTTCAAAAATTCAAGTAGAATGAATGAGGACTATGAGGGGTATATAAAAAAGTAATTTTAATGATATAATTAAGGGGTATCCTTGATATTAACACTGATTACATATTACAGCCACTTTAAACCAGTGTATTTTAAAGCCACTTATATTAATGGCAATGGTTTAAAATAGATCATTCAATATTTTCTTTATGGGGGGATGGGAAATGCATGCATCCTGAGGCTAAGGGAATAGTATAAACATTTGTTACTGTACAAAATAACTAAAACCTAATGAAAAGATAAAACTTTTAAATAAAAGTACACTTGAACAATTCAAGTATAAATATAATTTTTCCTGGGCTTGTAGTTACAATTCTGTATTTTAATGCTAAGTTGGACAGTAGGGTTAACACAGGATTCTTTTCCCATAGAATGAATTTTGTAGCAGCAAAAGGTCTAACTGCACATTCAGTGCTAGAATACTTTCCCACACCAGTTCATTGGATGAATGAAATTACTGATGTGAAAGTACTATGTATTTGACCAATTAGAGATGTTGGTGATTATTCTTACATACATACTTTCAGGGATAGGAACTCATTAGTAACTAAAACCTTTACAATTTGTTCCATCTTTGATAAATTTGATTCTTTAAGGAATTACTTAAAGCTGAGAATATTGCATAGGTCAACCAGAAATAGCTTACATGATTATAATAAAATAAACACTGAATAATGATTTAACTAAATTCAAGACAACCACAGTTCAGAGGATGAGGAGACAGAAAGTAAGGAAACACAAAGTCAGGGTGGGAAGAGGAATAAAAGAGTCAAATCTTCACTCTCACAGCACCAAAAGCCAAGTTTATTAGAAATAGGAAAATTGATGCCAAAAGAAACAGGGAGCAATTTATTTAAGCTTTATTTAAACATATAATGTAACCCCACAGGAGCAATTTAAATAACTGCCCCTAGGGGCGCCTGGGTGGCTCAGTGGGTTAAAGCCTCTGCTTTCGGCTCAGGTCATGATCCCAGGGTCCTGGGATCGAGCCCCACATCGTGCTCTCTGCTCAGCGGGGAGCCTGCTTCCCCCTCTCTCTGCCTGCCTCTCTGCCTACTTGTGATCTCTGTCTGTCAAATAAATAAATAAAATCCTTAAAAAAATAATTAAATAAATAAATAAATAAATAACTGCCCCTAAGGAATAAGAAGTTGGAGGAGGACGATACCAAGGGGACTTCTAAAATCTTACATAGAACCATCTAACTCTTTAAGTAGTGTACCTTTTCATTTTGGTTTTAAAAGTTAAAGTCATCCTATTCAGACTACATCAAAACAAAAAGCTCTGCACAGCAAAGGAAACAACCAACAAAACCAAAAAACAATATACTCAATGGGAGAAGATAACTGCTAATGACATATCCAAAGAAGTGTTAGTATCCAAAATACATAAAGAACTTACACAACTCAATATCAAAAAACAAACAAACAAGTAATCCAATTTAAAAATGGGCAGAAGACAAAAACAGACAATTCTCCAAAGATGATATACAGATGACCAACAGACCCATGAAAATATGCTCACCATCACTCATCACCAGGAAAATGCAAATCAAAACCACAATAAGATAGCACCTCCCGCCTATCAGAAGAGCTAAAATCAAAAGCTCAAGAAACAACAAGCATTGGCGAGGATGTGGAGAAAAAGGAACCCTCATGCACTGTTAATGGGAGTGCAAACTGGTACAGCCACTGTGGAAAACAGTACCGAAGTTCCCCCCAAAATTACAAATATAACTACCCTATGCTCCAGTAATTGCAACCCTGGGTATTTACAAAGAATACAAAAACACTAATTCAAAAAGATGCATATACATCTATGTTTATTGCAGCATTACTTGCAATAGCCAAACTATGGAAGCAGCCTAAGTGTCCATAACTAGGTAAAAGGATAAAGAAGATATATACATTAGAATATTATTCAGCCATAAAAAAGAATGAAATCCTGCCATTTACAACAACATGGATGGATCTAGAAGGTATAATGCTAAGTGAAATAAGAGGAAGACAAATACCATATGATTTCACTCAAATGTGGAAATTAAACAAAACAAATGAAGAAAAAAAAAAGAGAGAGACACACAAACCAAAAAATCAGACTCTTAACTATAGAGAACAGAGGGTTACCAGAGAAGAGGTGGGTTGAGGGGGGATGGATAAAACAGGTGAAGGGGATTAAGTACACTTCTCTTGGGGCACCTGGGTGGATCAGCTGGTTGAGTGTCCAACTCTTGGTTTTGTTTCAGGCTGTGATCCCAGGGTCCTGATATGAAGACCTGGAACGGGCTCCATGCAAAGCAGGTAATCTGCTTAAGGATTCTTCCTCTCCTTCTGCCCCTCCCCAAGCTCGGTGCGCAGGCTCTCTTTAAATAAATAAATCTTTTAAAAAAAAAGAGTACACTTCTCTTTATGAGCACTGAGTAATATATGGAATTTTTGAATTGCTATATTGTACATCTGAAACTAATACAACACTGTATGTTGATTACACTGGCATTAAATAATACAGATGAAAATTAAACATTAAAGTTATTACTTGTATGGAATCAAATTTTCCATAGCTTCTACTCCTATTACTATCCCTGTGGGGCCACAGAAGAATGTGCATTTCACATGCTTGGAAAATAAAATGCATTTGCCCAGAGACATATATGTTCTCCATATAAAAATATCTTTAAAGAGAAGGGAAGTATGAATGGGAAAGGGGGAGGGAATAAGAATACCAGTGAGAACAGAGTAAAAACAAAGAGACAGAAGGTACTCGGTGACTCTTTTTCTCCAGTAAGTAGAAAATGGAATAGAAAACAATACTTAATTATTCAAAATCTAAACATTAGATGCCTGGGTGGCTCAGTCGGTTAAGTATCCATCCATCTTAGGCTCAGGTCATGATCTCAAGGTCCTGGGATCAAGTCCCACATCTGGCTCCCTGCTCAGCAAGAAGTCTGCTTCTACAAAATAAATAAAAAGAAGTCTGTTTCTATGAAAATAAATAAATACTACTCAAAAAAAAACAAAACCTAAACATCAACAAAGAGATGAGTACCTTGGGAGAAATGTAACCTTGGTACTTTGGTGTAGTAGTTTGTTGGGGTAAATAGTTCCGTTCTCCTGTAGAAGGTAGGATTACACTTAACTTCCTGCACTTTCCACCTCTAGCGAATTGGTTGTG
>RCUC01107124.1:0-21272 GCA_003697995.1 Taxidea taxus jeffersonii
CACATGATCTCCCTGATATGAGGAAGTGGAGATGCAACGGGGGTGGGGGTTAAGGTGGTAGGAAAAGAAAAAATGAAACAAGATGGGATCGGGAGGGAGACAAATCAAAAGAGACTCTTAATGTCATAAAACAAACTGAGGGTGGTGGGGGGGAGAGGGTGGTGGAGTTACATTATATGTTTAAATAAAAAAGCTTAAATTAAAAAAAAAAAGTAATAGAATGAGTTGGGAAGTAGTCCTTCCTATTTAACTTTACAGAAAAGTTTGTGTCTAATTACTATCACTCTTCCTTGAATGTTTGGTAGAATTCACCAGGAAAGCCATCTAAGATTTTTTTTGTATGTGTGGAATTTAAATCCAATTTCCAATTTCAATTTATTTAATAGATACAGAGCTATTCAAGTTATGTATTTCTTCTGAAATGAACTTAGTGGTTTGTGTTTTTCAAGGAATTTGTCAATTACCTGTTTAAGTTGTCAAAATGATTGGCATAAAGTTGTTCATAATATTTACTTATTATCCTTTTTATATCTATATATTTGTGGTGATGTCACTTTTCTCAATACTGATATTGGTAATTTGTATTTTCTTTTCTGCCTGATCAGTGTGCCAAAGGTTTATAAATATTATTACTTTTCTCAAAAACCATCTTTTGGTTTTATTGATTTTCCCTTTTGTTTTCTATTTTATTGATTTCTGATTTTTATTATTTCCTTTCCTCTATTTACTTAAGGTTTCACTTTCTTTATTTAAAAATAATATCTTCAGGAAGACTTCAAAGTCACTCATTTGAGACCTTTCTTCTTTTCTAATATAGACATTTACTGCTATAAATTTCCCCCACATATTGATTTAGTGGCATTGTACGAAGTTTGATGTGCCAGTTTTCATCTGCATTTAGTTCAAAATACATTCTATTTCCTTTTGGTTTCTCTAGGGTCATAGATAATGAACAAGTGTGTTTTTTAGTTTCCAAATATTTGGGAATTTCCCAGATATCTTTATGTTATTGTAATTAATTTCCATTGAGGTTATAGGAATACTTTGTATAACTTGAATCACTTTAAATGCATGGAGGTGTGATGCACAGAATATGGTCTTTCTTGGTAAATGTCTTATGTACTCTTGAAAGGAATGTATGTTCTGAGTTGTTGAGTGAAGTGTTCTATAAATGAGTTGGTGAAATTGTGTGATAGTGTTGTTAGGTCTTCTATATCCTTACTGATTTCTGTTTACTATTTTATTAACTATTGAGAAAGAGGTATTGAATCTCTGACTATATTTGTCTCTTCTTCTTTTGCAATTCTATCAGTTTTTGCTTCATGTATTTTGAAGATCGATAATTATGTATGTAAACATTTATGATCATTAAGCTGTCTTTGTGAACTGACCCCTTTAACATTATGAAAGGCTCTTCTTTATTCCTGGTAATAGTCTTAGATCTGAAATGGACTTTGACAATAATATCACCACTCAAACTTTCTTTAGGTTAGTGTTAGCATGGTTTATGTTTTACTTTTTTAAAAAATCTATTTGTATCAGTGGGTTTATTGGAAACAGCAGAGAGGTAGTATTACTTTTTAATTTAATCTACAATCTCTGCCAGGGTATTAGGCCATTTATATTTAGTGTTATCATTGATATGATTGGGTTCAAATCTATCATCTTGCTATTTTTTCCTGTGTGCCCACCTGGTCTTTGTTGTCTTCCATCTTTTTCTGCTATCTTTTGGATTGAACATTGTTTTTACTGTTTATTTTATTTTTAAGTAGAGTATATATTTTATAGAGGTTTTAGATTCACATCAAAATTGAGTGGAAGGTACATAAATTTCTTATATACCCCTGCTCCCACATATGCATAGCCTCCCTAACTATCAACGTCCTGTACTAGGGTGGTAAACATTTGTTACAGTTAATGAATCTGCATTGACACATGATTAGTACCTAAGATCAATAGTTTACATTAGGCTTTACTCTTGTAAATTCTATGGAATTTGACAAGTGCGTAATGACAGATATCCACCATTATAGTATCATACAGAAGAAATTCAGCACCTTAAAAATCTTTTGTGCTCCACCTCTTCATCCCTTTTCCCCCTCTCTAGCCCTGTGGCAACAAGTGATTCTTTTACCACTTGCAGGATTTTGCTTTTTCCAGAATGTCATCATTGTATGTAGCCTTTTCAAGTTGGCATCTTTCACTTAGTAATATGCGTCTAAGTTTATCCCCCATGTCTTTTCATGGCTTATTTTAAAAACACTAAATAATATTCCATTGGTTAGATGTACCACAGTTTATTTATCCATTCACTGACTGAAAAACATCTTGGCTGCTTCCAAGTGTTGGCAATTATGAATAAGACTTCTATAAACACCTGTGTGTAGGTTTTTGTGTGGGCATAATTTTCAACTCCTTTGGGTAAATACTTGGGAATGAAATTTCTGGAACATATGGTAAAAATATGTTTAGTTTTATAAAAATAAAATAACAAAACAACTGCCTAACTGTCTTCCAAAGTGACTACACCACTTTGCATTCCCACCAGCAGTGAATGAGATTTCCATGCACTCCATAGCTTTTTTAGCATTTGGTGTTGTCAGTGTTTTGGTGTAGCATAGTGGTATCTCATTATTTTAATTTACAATTCTCTAAGACATTTGAAGGTGAAAATTTTTCTGTACACTTGCTTGTCATCTGTACATCTTCTTTGATGAGGTGTTTGTTCAGGTTTTTTGTCCATTTTTTAAATCATATTGTTCATTTTCTTATGGTTAAATTTTTAAAAGTTCTTTGTATAGTCTGGATAACTGTCTTTTATCAGGTATGTCTTTCAAAAATATTTTCTCCCATTCTTCAGCTTGTTTTCTTATTTTCTTGAACTATTTTTTGTTATTATAATTTACTTCCTTTGTTGGCTTATAACTGTAACTTTTTGTTTTGTTGTCTCAAGGGTTTATAAGTTACACTTTCACAGCTTACCTTTAAGTACACTGTACTACTTTACTTGTAATCTAAGAACCTTACAGTAGTGTACCTCTATTTCTCCCCTCTTGATCTTTGTGCTATTGTTGTCATAGATTTTATTTTTTGGAAATGTTATAAACCTCGTGCAGCATTGTAATACTTTTGTTTAAACAGTTAATTATCTTTTAAATGTATTTAAATAATAAGAAAACATCTTATATATTTAACCCATGTAGTTACCATTTCCAGTGGTATTCATTCCTTTGTACAGATTAACATTTCCAACTGACATAACTTTCCTTTTGCTTGAAGGAATTCCTTTAGCATTTCTTCTAGTGAAGGAATGTTGATGATTAGTTTTTTCCAGCTTTTTGTGTGTATTACTTATTTTGCCTTCAAGTTTGAAAGATATTTTTGATTGGAGTAGGACTCTGGGCTTACAGTATTGTTCTTTCAATATTTTTAAGGATATCACTCCACTGTCTTCTCACTTGCATTTTTCTGATGTGGAATCTGCTTGTATCTTTTTTCTTCTTTTTTGTGCTGTATACCACATGTTATACACATGTTTTCACTCTCTGCTTTTACAATTTTTTGCCATTGATTTCTAACAAATCAATTATGATGTGCCTTGGTGTAGTCTTTCTTTCTTGTGCTTGAATTAATGGGTTTATAATTTTCATCAAGCTTGGAAAAATTTTGGCTATTATTAAAAAAAATTTTTTTCCTGCCTTCTCCTGACTCTCATCTCTTTTGGTGACCCGAATTGCACATATATTAGTTTACTTGAGGTTGTCTAACAGCTCACTGATTATGCTCTGTTCATTTTTTAAAACTCTCCTTCTTCTATATACTACATTTTAGATAGTGTTTATTATTCTCTTCACAAGTTCATTTAATTTTCTCATCTCCAGTATCCAATCTGCTGATAATCCCATCCAGTGTATTTTGATCTAATTTTATTTCTGTTTGGGTCTATTTTTTTAAATATCTTTCATGTCTCTCAATTTTTGAACACATGAAATATAGTTAATATTTCAACATTTTTGTTTGCTAATTCTAACATTTATTTTGTTCTGAGTTTATTTTGATTGATTGATTATTTGGCTTACTATGTGTTGTAGTTTTCCTCATCCCTAGTAATAACTTAACATACTTGGTCATTTTTTATTGGGTGCCAGTCATTGTGAATTTTACCTTGATATGTGCTTTACATTTCTATATATATTCTTGCTCTTTGTTCCAGGACACAGTTATATTATTGTGGAAATGGTAGTTTTTTTCTGGTCTTGCTTTTATCATTTATTAAGTGGGACCTGAACAGTCTTCCATATAAGGCTAATTATTCCCCACTACTAATATGACAGCCTTGTAAGTACTCAACCTAATGCTCTATGAATCATGAGGTTTTCCTTCATGATTTCTGGGTGCAGACACTATTCTGACTCTGTATGGGTACCAGGTACTCTGGTACTCTTGCTCTACCTTTGCAGGTGATTCTGTTCCTGGCCTAAGACAGTTTCCTCACATGCATTTGCTAGTCAGTACTCAGGTGAAGATTCAAGGGAAAATCTGCAGATCATCAAGTATTTCTGTCTGTAAAGTTCCTTTTTTTCCCAGTACTTTTTCCTGTGAACTAGCTACTTTGTTCACTGCACACTTTCAGCTCCATCTCAAGCCAGGGAATCATCCAGTCTCCACCTGGGTCCCCCTTTTCTACACTACAGACTGGAATCTGTCTTAGGACAGCAAGCTGGAATAATCATAGGACTCACATCATTTTCTCCTTTCTTTCAGAAGTTGCTATTCTTCATTGCATGATATCTAGTGTCTTGAAAACCATTGTTTTATATATTTTCTTCACTTATTGCTCATTTAGGGTGGAAATGTAAATCTGGCTCTGCTACTCCATCTTGGCCAGAAGTGTAATTCAGTTTCCAGCATATTTGTTTGTTTATTTTAAAAAATATTTTATTTATTTATTTGCCAGAGAGAGAGAGAGAGATAGCGCACAAGTAGGTAGAGCAGCAGGCAGAGGCAGGGGGAGAAGCCGGCTCCCCACTGAGCAGAGAGCCCAATGTGGGACTCAATCCCAGGACTCTAGGATCATGACCAAAGGCAGACGTTTAACTGACTGAACACCCAGGTGTCCCAGTTTCCAGCATATGTATTTAGAGAAGGATAATGAGTACTATTTATTATCAGGAATGAAAGGGAAAAGATGGAAAGAAAAAGAGGAAGAAATCTGCTTTTAAATAAATCTTATAGAAAGAGGTTGTTGGAAAGTAGCAAAATGAGAAAAAAAGAATAATGTGGAGTTCTTCATTAAGCTAAATTTATTTAATTTAAATGTCAGTTTCTTATGCTAATATATATTTGCTACCTTTGTGTGTTAAAAGGACTTTCATCTGATTTTGTTTTTTACCTTGTAAAATAAAAAATTGATCATTCTTCCAAATGAAAAAAAATACTGGCTTATCAAATTCTAATGTCTGGAAAAGAGTGGTAAATTTGGGTACTAAGAACAGATGGCTGGGAAATAATTGATTTCTAAGGTAACAAATAAAAAAGCTGTGGGCTCTTTGAAGGTTGAGATTGTATCTCTATTGCGCATTCTGTTTCCAGTGTCCAGCACATAGCTGATGCTCAGTATATGCTTGTTGAATGAATGAATGAATTTGGTGCCTAGCCACATAATACTCAAGGACTGCTGGTCTGGCAGGCCCAGGAATTTTCCAGTGTAGCCCTTGTCTTAATTGATCTGCTTCATTAAAGTGGAAGCAGTGAGGCTAATTGGCTTTGACACAGGCTAATTTCCCCAGGTCAGTGATGTGGTTGTCACACACCTCTCAGTAAATGAGCTGATGTCCAAGGCACCTGAGGCACAAGACCTAATCAGTTGGCAGGATCTTGGACCATGACAACATAGGGAGAGAAGAAACAGTACAGCGTTAACTGGTGAATCTGCCAGGATTCTGGAACACAGACACAAAGGATTGACCAGGAAGATACCTGCTCTGTGGGTTACAACCCTGGCTGCTCCTTAGAATCACTTGAGATGTTCTTTTAATACATAGAACTAAACTCTATATCCAGCAATTCAGAATCAATTCTCTGAGGTGGGGAAGGCAATTGGAATATTTTTAAAGCTCTTATGCAAGTCTACTGTAGAGCTAGGGTTACAAATTACTGTGTCAAGCCAAGAAATTAACAATCCCCACCTTTCTGTCTTTGTTAGTCTCTCCCATTCAAAACATGTCCTATTCTCCTGTAAGACGCTACGAGTAAAAGATATGCATTAGAAAAATGCCAAGTCAGGGGCGCCTGGGTGGCTCAGTGGGTTAAAGCCTCTGCTTTCAGCTCAGGTCATTCCCCCAGGGTCGAGCCTTCATCAGGCTCTCTGCTCATTGGGGAGTCTGCTTCCTCCTCTCTCTGTCTGTCTACTTGTGATCTCTGTCAAATAAATACATAAATAAAATCTTAAAGAAAAAGAAAAATGCCAAGTCAGATGTTGGCAGATATGATACTCCCTTTATTTTGGTATTGGTGTCCATTTTCCTGTTCAAAGCCCCCCATTTCCATTCTGCAGGAGGACATTACAATCTGCCGCGATTAGGTAAGCGTCCACCTAATTTAGTGTGTCCAGGGACAAATTCTAGTCAAATCATTTCAATCACGATCCAGTTCAAAATCCCTTCTCCGAATTGCCTTTATTCCCTACTCTTACTGAATTTCCAGGGCAGAGATCTCGTGCTTGACTTTTGTGAAAGCGGCAGGGAGCTGAAGTCAGGAAGAATAAACTGACTGATACAGGCCAGGGTGGGGGCAGGAAACTGAAGAGCTATAGTTACAGTCACTTCTCTGCCATCCTCCCAGCTTAAAATATATACTTCATAAGGACAAATCAGAAAAACACATATAAAGCTGAGAGTTAGCAAAATACCAGTTGAATACAAGTGAAGTTGATTTTTTGTTTCACGTGCCAGGCAGTCTCTTGTTGGGATGTCAATGTTAGGGTGAGGAATAGTTCAGAAATTCCTATATATTTGCTTCCTGGAATCTGAATTTTTGAGACTTCATTTCAAGTAAAGTCACTAATTAAGGTGATATAATCAAAATTTTCACCTACAACTTGTATTCTTGTGTTCACTAATGAACACATGGATTAAAAAGTAAAACATAATTATATTCAAACTATGAAATTTGGATGAATTTTTAGGAAAATTTAAAGTGAATATAAACAAATAAAAATTTTCCCTATGTTTTCCTATGTTGTTAAGTAAGATTTCTTCTAAAATATTTTAAACTATTTATTAAAATTAAAAGGCAAACTACAAATTGTAATGAATATCAGTTTATTTTTCACAAAATTTTAAATCAAAGTGATTCCATTAAAACTGAAAATTTAAAAAAATTTAATTTTTAAATTTTAACTTTAAATCTTATTAATATTTTAATTTTTAAATCTTACTAATATTTTAATATTTTTATAGAAACAGAATTATTTGTAATTCTAAAATTTAATGTCCATGAAATTGCCAGTATAAAGGAAAGTAATCATGCTTCATGCCTGCCACATTAGACCTACAATATATATACATTTAAGGGTCATATGAGCAATACTGCAATTATTTCTCAGCTCTCAGGTTAGCTGTTGAAAACAGCTGCCCAATTCATGAGCACCCATGGAAGTACAAACAAAAAATGAAGAGGAAAAAGAAAATGGACAGTTGTTACAATGAGGAAATTGATATTTCAGCATAGTAGAAACTTCTATATGCACACTATTTGAGAGGAAGAATTTACAATTAACTTGGTTTTTTTCTCCCCAAGAGTTTTCACTAAATGCAATGCTGTAATCCTCCCCACACCCCCAAGCAGCCTCTGCACAATTGCACACCACAAACCTTCCTGGCTGTGGACACAATTGCCTGTCTCGAGTATCTGAGGGAGTGGAGAAGCTCTCTCTGAGGCCTGAATAGCGTCAGAGAGCAAACTTTTAGGGTTTTACATTGGTCTGCACCGCTCCTGACCTCAGATCCTGAGTGGCAGCAGCACCATGTAATTCTTCAGCAAATGCATTTGTTGGTGACTTGCAGAGCCCTGGAAAGATGGGGTCCAGGACAGGGGTCCCTCTTGCCTGAGACTAAGGCTGGTATGGAAACATTTGCTTCTTTGGTCTCTGGGGAAGGAGTGTTTTCTTAGCAAGCTGATCTGTTCTGACCATCTTATTGACCTCTGGGGCCCTGGGAAGCTTGGACTCCCTGTTAGAACCACCTTAACTCCATGGAACACTGGGAGATAATTTGTGGCTGTTCCTGACTTGTCCTGCCCCCTCTTTATTCCCTCTGCTTGAGCCCTGGCATCCTCAGATGTGCGGATGGGTTCTGCCACTCAACACATTCCAGAGGAGAAACTGGTGCCAACTTCTATGTTCAGATTTATCCCTCAACTTCACAGGCTGTTCCCTGGGGATCCTCTTTATAGGAAACCATGGCGAGTGCTCCCCCTTCTTAAGAATGAGAGAATGTGGAAAGAAAAAGCTGCCAACTCTAACACTCCAAGATGTCTTCAAGAAGTCTCCCCAGTGTTTCTCCAGAATCTCTCTGTAGACCCCCCTCTAGTGGGGGAGTGAGGCATCAAATTCACTTTCCATCTGCTCCATTGTCTTTGTTTCTCACCAGGCTGGTCCTCCCATCAGTATTTATGTCTGTTCTCCCGGGAAGAGGTTCGTTGCAAGGGGGAAGAAAGTGACATTGTAGATTGCCATTTGAAGTCATCCAAAGACTGATCACCACCTGGCTGTGACGGACCAGGCTTGATACCACATTGCACAATGGAGGACATCATTTTTTTTCATGACATTCATGATTTTTTTTTTTTTGCCCTAGAGTTTAACACCAGCTTGACTCCACAGTCTATGAACCAGCTTTCCAAACCACACAAAGACTTCTTCAGAAATTTCTGCCCTCTTCTGCTAAACAGTTCAGGTATCATCATTTTATGTCAGTCTTAATCTCTTTTTTTTAAAAATTTTTATTTATTTATTTTTATTTACTTGATAGACAGAGATCACAAGTAGGCAGAGAGGCAGGCAGAGAGAGAGGAGGAAGCAGGCTCCCTGCTGAGCAGAGAGCCTGATGTGGGGCTCGATCCCAGGACCCTGAGATCATAACCTGAGCCGAAGACAGAGGCTTAACCCACTGAACCACCCAGGTGCCCCAGTCTTAATCTCTTTTAAACTACAAAATGTTTTCCTACTTTTAAACTCAAAAAGTTGCTTATAAAGTTTGTTTCAAATGAGCTGCAAAAAGGGTAAAACCATATTTTTTGTAATAGTTTTTAGACAGAATATTTGACTCTATTTCATAACACAAATTCCCTTGGATGAAATAATATTTCTTATTATGGCTGGCTCTCTGAAAGGCACTGTAGATAATTCCACTTGGTATCTGCTATGTCTGTAATTTACTGGGTCTGCCAAATGCTGACTAAACAAATCATGTTAGTTGACTTCCAATGGGGTTCTCTTCTTTGGTTCACAATGGGCAGCTATCTCCATCTTTCCATCATATCTAGTTAACATCTTTCATGCTTTGTGCGATTGTAAATAGTATTTAATTTAGAACTTTGTAAATCATAAAAATGGCATAATTTTTAAAATGCATTTCACAACCCATAATAATAGAGTTGGGAAAAGAGAAAACAAAAATATCTGTTTGGTTTTTTGTTTTTTGTTTTTTGTTTTTGATTTTTTTTTTTTTGAGGGCAAGAGTGGAGATGGTTTCTAATGAAGCTCTCTCATGCAACTGGAAAATTCCCACAGCTGAAATGCTGGCTGTCTGTCAACCATCTAGTTGGAAAAGACTTCCTCGCCCTGAGAGAAAATGGGAATATGAGAAAGTCAAGAAAGAATGAAGCCCTACTGCTTTTCTGCTTGGTTTTATGCAGGTTTTAAAAGATATCATTAGAGAAGAATCTTGCCAAGAGTTTGGGCTGTGCTGTTGATACAAATTTTAGAAATTTGACTCAGAAGAAACCTTGAGTGTGATTTCATGAATTCATTCTGCCAGTGAAACTCATTGCTACCTGAGGTGTGCCCGTCTCTGTGCTCACTTGGGACCCAGAGTTGAATTAGACATGGTCCCTGTCCACAGAAAATCTTGATGTCCTCTTGTTGAGACCCTTGCAATCCACAGGGCTCAAATCCGGTAACTCAAATTTATCAGTTTGCCCAAGAATGTTCATTCTATAGAAAGTTGACTCATCCTAAACAAGCCAGAACAGTGGTTTGTTCTTACCATATACAGATATGGTAAGAAATATACATATTCTAAGTCAGTACTTGCTATGCAAAGAAAGATGCTAACATCTAAACAGCTTGTACCCAGCATTGAGCCAGGTACAGTTATCTCATCTAATGTAGACTGCATATTAAACTTATGTAGGTATTACTGAACTCATTTTGTGTGATGCAGATATGGAAGCTGGGAGATAAAAAGTTGCTCAAGATCATACAGTTAGCAAAGGGTGAAACCTTAATTCCAGCAGGCCTGCCTGATTTTAGAGCCCCTCCAATTTAATGATCCTGAGTTCATTTAATCGTATTAAAGTCTGCCTTTGGTTCTTAAGTCAGTAGCACTTTATTCTTTCCATTTATTCTAGATGTCAACCACTTAATAAATCTACTTTCCCCAACTATTTTTTTAAAATCTCCTACAATTTCCTCCATTTGGTTTCTTAACCATGGATGGAGCAGAAACTTTCCCATTTGGGGAACAACCTGCTAAGATCTAAACATGCCACAATTTGGTTATTTCATCATGGTCTCAATGGGAAAAAAGTAAGAAATCATAACATTTTTCTTTCTTCTCTTCCTCCATCTTTCCCTCCCTTCTTTCTTATTGTCCCCTTTTCTTTCTAATTTGAAAGCACCATATATTAGGCCCAATGCACTCCTATCTTCATGGGAAGAAACATATGTATACAGGTAATTATCATGAAATATATATATTCAATAATATAAAGATATCCAAAATACAGTTCCAGCCTGGAAGACAGTATGATTAACTCTATCATGGAGAAGGTAGGGCCAGGGAATCTTTCACCCAAGAAGATGCTTGATCTTGATGCTTGAAAAATGAATAGGCAAGAGAAAGGGTGATTTGGAGAGAGTGCAGAGTATGAAAAGCCCAGGTGTGTCTTTGTTGGCTATAGATTCCTATACCAGCGACTACTAAATGCAATATTAAGAAGAGGAATGGAGATGCAGAAGGGTCAGAGCCAAACAAGTATTGTATTGATATTGGCAAGGTGTGTGTGGTTTCCAAAGTGTTCTGCTGCTCTCAGTGGTGTCAGTGTGGAAGGTGAGGCAGCTGCTGGAATGGCACCATGCCAGTCAGTGTGGATGGACAGACTTCTGTCTCATGGAAAGTATGATGCTAAATACTTCATCTTTTCTCAGGACCTTTTCTGTTTGTTATAAAAGCCATTTGACATGGTACAAATTAGAGCAAGGCTGTGATGCAAAGCATTTATTTTCTCAGAAATTTTTAATGCAAGGAGAGTGGGGTCTTCATGATGATTTAGACCAATCCTTGATGATGGGGATGAGACCCACCTTTCCTGGAGCACATGGCTGCAGTAGATTAGAGTTCTGCCAATAAAAAGAGGGAGGAAATGGCTGCCAGGCAGGCACTAAGCAATGTCTGTTATAGAGCAAATAAGAAAATTGAGGGATAGGTGATTGACATTTGCAATGACGTACAGATGACGCATCTGTGTACCAATGAAGAAGGAGCATTGCGTATTTTCTCTCTTTTTTAGTACCATGCACATCACTATAGGTCACATATAATGGTCTGCAGAGGACTTTTCATTAGTTTTTGTTTTGTTTTATTGTATCTTTATTGTCTTCAAAATAGTCTTTATAAAAGTGCTTTGAATTTATATTCATCATCTGCAAGGTGCTGGAGATTAAAATTTGCCTTCATTCATTCTATATCTGAATACCTACGGAAAGGCAAGGAATTTGCTTTCTAGCAAGTCAAAGATGGCAAATAAGATCAAAGATGATAAATAAAAATGTCTCTTTGGGAACAACAAAATAGAAGCCATCAAAGATTCTAGATGACCTCAGATAAAGCCGCCTACCTAGACTGGACTACTTGCTCATCTTTGGACTATTATATAGTAAAGAAATTCCTATCTTCTTTGAGGTACTCTATTTTAGAGCCTACTTATTACAACAGCCTATCCTAACTAACACACTTGTTGATTTTTTTTGAAGACAAAATCAGAAGATTTTGACATAAGAAACTGAAATTTAGAATTTTATACAAAATCTACAGGTCTCTCTCTCTCTCTCTCTCTCTCTCTCTCTTTTTAAGAGGTTCTTAATTCAGTATTGTTTGAAGCTCTGCTTAGGGCAAAACCACGTGTTCATGCATTTCCACTGTCCCTTTGGCATTGCTTCTTGCCTCCAACACTTCTTGGCTGTGTGACTGGTTGCTTCTGTGTTTTCTCTCCACAACGATATGTGCAAGAAGGCAGAGAGGGGATTCCTGGCCAACATTTGAAAGGAGAGGATGAAATGAATGTTATGGACTCTCTATGTCTCTTACTTGGTATTTTATAAAAACATTAATTTATCAGGTGGAAATACTACAGAGCATGCAGATCCTCCGGTGAAGGATAATTAAGTATGTAGTAGATCATGGGAAATGGAAAGATAGCCTAGGGAGGACTGATGAGTAGATTAGATGGGTTAACATGGGTAAGGACTTAGAACAGTTCCAGCAAAGAATAAACACACACGTAAGGCTGGATGTTAGCATATGCAACTTGCCCAAGTTCACAACTAGCAAGTTGAGGAGTACAGAGACCTCCTGGATGGATTTTAATGTTTCAATTTGTTCACAATTTTGTTTGCTTTTTCGCTCTGCATACTGAAATTTCCTTAACGTTATGTTCTATATGACTAATTCTACCTTTAATCATGTTCATTATTTAGTTCACTTATTAAGTGAGATGTGGGATTTTTTTTTGCAATCATATTTTTTTTATTTCCAAGAATTTTTCTAGTGCCCTGGTAGCTCATTTTTGTATGGCAACCTGTTCTTGTATTATGGATGTAATATCCTTTCTGTTCTGAGGACTCTCATTTAAATTATTTTTTTCAAGTTCTCTTTGATTTCCTGCATTATTTCTATTTCCCCCCTAGCGTCATCTGTTCTGTTTAAGCATCTGGTGCATTCCCTTTCTTTTATTGGTTTTCCTCAAACATCTAATGATCTCACATTGGCCATTCACATTTAGAAGTGAAGATTTAGCTTGATTTGTATTGACAGTTAGCAGGCTTTTCCTCTGCAGCCCTGTGGGTCTTGTTCCCAGCAGGCTTCTCCTAAGGGCTGGTTTCATGCCTTGTGTGAGTGCACTGGTTGTATTGATAGACTTTTAGGCTCATGGGTATAAAGCAGACAGGCATCCTCCAATTACCATGAACTAGGACTTTGGCTGTGGAAGGCTTTCTTCCTTCCACATTTCTTTTTTCCTGAGAATATCTACTTTTCTCTCCAGTCTCTTTCCATGTGGAAAGTGGAAGGGGGGCAGTCGTAAGGCACTTTCAGCTCTACTTCTCTTTCTGGTCCCTGTTTCAAAGACTTTTCTAGTAATGCAATTGCTGGGTTGTAGGGTAGCTCTATTTTCAGCTTTTTTGAGGAACCTTCATACTGTTTTCCAGAGTGGCTACAACAGCTTTTATTCTCACTAATAGTGTCGGAGGGTTCCCTTTTCTCTACATCCTCACCAACATCTGTCATTTCCTGACTCATTAATTTTAACCATTCTGATTGGTGTGAGGTGGTATCTCATTGTGGTTTTGATTTGTATTTCTGTGATGCTGAGTGATGTTGAGCACTTTTTCATTTGTCTGATGGCCATTTGGATATCTTCTTTGCACAAATGTCTGTTCTGTCAGCTGCCCATTTCTTGATTGGATTATTTATACCTTGGATGTTGAGTTTGATATGTTCTTTATAGATTTTGGATACTAGCCCTTTAACTGTCATTTGCAAATATCTTCCTCCATTCTGTCAGTTGTCTTGGTTTTGTTGACTGTTTCCTTTGCTATACAAAAGCTTTTTATCTTGATGAAGTCCCAGTACTTCATTTTGGCCTTTAGTTCCCTTGCTTTTGGAGACATGTCTAACAAGAAGTTGCTGCAGCCGAGGTCAAAGAGGTTGCTGCCTATGTTCTCAAGGATTTTGATGGATTCTTGTCTCACATTTAGGTCTTTCATCCATTTTGAGTCTATTTTGAAGGTCTAGTTTCCTTCTTCTGCATGGGGCTGTCAAATTTTCCCAACACAATTAATTGAAGATACTGTCTTCTTTCAACTGGATATTCTTTCCTGCTTTGTCAAAGATTAGTTGACCATAGAGCTGAGGGTCCATTTCTGAATTCTGTTCCATTGAACAGACCATACTGTCATGATGATTACAGCTTTGTAAGCGAGCTTGAGGTCCAGAATTGTGATGCCACCAGCTTTGGTTTTCTTTTTCAAAACGCCTTTGGCTATTCAGGGTCTTTTCTTGTTCCATAAAAATTTTAGGATTATTTGTTCCAGCTCTGTGAAAAAAGTTGATGGTATTTTGATAAGGATTGCATTGAATATATAGATTGCTCTGGGTAGCATAGACATCTTAACAATATTTATTCTTCCAATCTATGAGCATGGGACATTTTTCCACTTCTTTGTGTCTTCCTCAGTTTCTTTCATGAGTGTTCTATAGTTTTCTATACTACAGATCCTTTGCCTTTTTGGTTAGCTTTATTCCTAGGTATCGTATGATTTTGGATGCAGTTGTAAATGGGATCGACTCCTTAATCTCTATTTCTTCTGTCTCATTGTTAGTGTATAGAAATGCAACTGATTCCTGTGCATTGATTTTATATCCTACCACTTTGTTGAATTCCTATATGAGTTCTCACAATTTAGGGGTGAAGTCTTTTCAGTTTTCCACTTAGAGCATCATGTCATCTGAGAAGAGTGAGAGTTTGACATTTTTACTGATTTGAATTCCTTTTATTTCTTTTTGTTGTCTGATTGCTGAGTCTAGGATTTCTAGTACTATGTAGAACAACAGTGGTGATAGCAAACATCCCTGCCATGTTTTCCTTAGTGGAAAAGCTCTCGAATTTTCCCCATTGAGAATTATATCTGCTGCGGGTTTTCCATAGATGGCTTTTATGATATTAAAGTATGTTCACTCTATCCCTATAATGTGAAGAGTTTTAATCAAGAAAGGATGCTGTACTTTGTCAAATGCTTTTTCTGCATCTATTGAGAGGATCATGTGGTTCTTGCCCTTTCTCTTATTAATGTCTATTCTTTTTATTATCACACTGATTGATTTGTGGATGTTGAACCACCCTTGCATCCCAGGAATAAATCCCACTTGGTCATGGTGAATAATCATTTTAATGTACTGTTGGATCCTATTGGCTAGTATATGGGTGAGAATTTTGCATCCATGTTCATCAGTGATATTAGTCTCTAATTTTCTTTTTTGATGGGGTCTTTGTCCGGTTTTGGGATCAAGGTAAATGCTGACCTCATAGAGAAGGTTTGGAAATTTTCTTTCCATTTTTATTTTTTGAACAGCTTCAGAAGAAAAGGTATTAATTCTTCTTTAAATGTTTGGTAGAATTCTCCTACCAAGCCATCTGGCCCTGGACTCTTGTTTGTTGGGGTATTTTTGATTACGGCTTCAATTCCGTTACTGGTTATGGGTCTCTCTGGCCCTGGACTCTTGTTTGTTGGGGTATTTTTGATTACTGCTTCAATTCCATTACTGGTTATGGGTCTGTGTAGATTTTCTATTTCTTCCTGTTTCAGTTTTGGTAGGTTTACATCTCTAGAATGCATCCATTTCTTCCAGATTGCCTAATTCATTGACATATAGTTAGTTGTTCAAAATATGTTCTTTTTTTTTAATATTTTATTTATTTGTTAGAGAGAGAGAGAGAGTGAGCACAGGCAGACAGAGGGGCAGGCAGAGGCAGAGGGAGAAGCAGGCTCCCCGCCGAGCAAGGAGCCCGATGTGGGACTCGATCCCAGGACGCTGGGATCATGACATGAGCCGAAGGCAGCCGCTTAACCAACTGAGCCACCCAGGCATCCCCATAATATGTTCTTATACTTGTTTGTATTTCTTCAGTGTTGGTTGTGATTGCTCCACTTTAATTCATTATATTATTTATTTGGGTCCTTTCACTTTCCTTTTTGACAAATCTGGCCAGGGGTTTATCAATCTTATTAATTCTTTCAAAGAACCAGTTCCTAGTTTAGTTGATTTGTTCTACTGATCTTTTGGTTTCTATTTCACTGATTTCTGCTCTAATCTTTATTAGTTCTCTTCTCTTGCTGGGTTTAGGCTTTATTTGCTGTTCTTTCTCCAGCTCCTAAGGCTAGGTTGTGTATTTGAGACCTTTCTTGTTTCTTAAGAAAGGCCTGTACTGTTATATACTTCCCTCTTAGGACGGCCTAAGTCCTCTTAGGACTACTTTGCTGCATCCCAAAGGTTTTAAACAGTTGTGACTTCATTTTCATTTGTTTCCATGAATTTTTAAAATTCTTCTTTAATTTCCCAATTGATCCATTCATTCTTTAGTAGGATGTTCTTTAGCTTCCATGTATTTGAGTTCTTTCCAAATTTCCTCTTCACTTGATCTTAGCCAAAAGGCTGAGAAGTGATCCAAATTTCCTCTTGTGATTGAGTTCAAACGTCAAAGCACTGTGGTCTGAAAATATGCAGGAAATGATCCCATCTTTTGGTACTGGTTGAGACCTGATTTGTGACTCAGTACATGATCTATTCTGAAGAATGTCCCATGTGCACTCAAAAGAATGTGTATTCCGAGGGGGTGGGGAAGATGGCGGAGAAGTAGCAGGCTGAGACGACATCAGGTAGCAGGAGATCAGCTAGATAGCCTATCAAACCATTCTGAACACCTACGAATCCAACAGGAGATCAAAGAGAAGAAGAGCAACAATTCTAGAAACAGAAAATTGACCACTTTCTAAAAGGTAGGACCAGCAGAGAACTGAATCCAACGCGACGGGAAGATAGACCCCGGGGGGAAGGGCCGACCCCTGGCAAGCGGCGGAACAACGGAGCACAAAATCAGGACTTTTAAAAGTCTGCTCCACGGAGGGGCATCGCGCCAGAGGCTAAACTGGGGTGAAAACCTCGTGGGGACAGCGTGGACTCAGGTCCCGCGGGGTCACAGAAGGATTGGGGGTGTCTGAGTGTCGCAGAGCTCACAGGTATTAGAGCGGGAAAGCCAGCTGCAGAGACAGAGCCAAGGAGTGAGCTCTCAACTCAGAGTTACCGTGAACCATAATCTGTAACACGGACTGGTGCTCTGTGCGTGGGGTCCCCCAAGATCTGGGGAGACTCCAACCTGGGAGAGCCCAGAGATCTGCAGGGTTCAGAGACTCCAGGTGGGACACTGTGCCAGAGACAGAGATGCTTGGTCACAGGCTGGGTGACCTCGGAGCACAGCCAGAGGCCAGTGAAAGGGGCCTGATTGCATGCATTTTTCTCCAAGCGTGGCTGGAGGCTGGGGAGAGGGGAGTGATTAAGCACTTTTCTCTGAAGGCACACTGAAGACTGGGGCCCCGAGCTCTCCGCTCCTCCACACCAGAGATTGGGAGGCCGCCATTCTCATTCCCATCCTCTGGAACTCTACAGAAAGCCTTCAGGGAACAAAAACCCCAGAAAGCAAAACTGAGAGGATTACTTAGCCCGGCCCCTGGTAAGGGCAGTGCAATTCCACCTGGGGCAGAGACACTTGACAATCACTACAACAGGCCCCTTCCCCAGATCAACAAGAAATCCAGCCAAGACCTAGTTCACTTAACAAGGAGAACAGTGGAATTCCAGAGGAGGAGAAAGCAAAGCATGGAATTCTTGGCTTTCTCCCCATGAATCTTTAGTCTTCCAAAGTTAATTAAAAAAATTTTTTTTCTCTTCTGCTAATTTTTTAAAACCTTTACCCTATCCTCTTTTAACGTTTTTTAACTAGTTTACCTTAATAACTTTCTTTAAAAAAATCTTTTTTGAACCTTTATTATCATAGTCATATTTTATCCTTCACTGTATCTAACTTTATTCTTTGTATACACATAGGGTTTTTTTTTTCTTCTTAAAAATTTGGGGTACAACTTCTTCTAATAGATCAAAATACACCCCAAATCTAGTACTGGGCTTGATCTAGTCTCCAGCCCAAGGAAGTTCTCTCCACTTTTTTTTTTTTTTAATTCTCCCTACCAACTTACCTTATCAACTCCTTTGTTGGGAAAAAAAAATAGTTTTTTTCTTTAATCTTTATAGTCATATTCCATCCCTTCATTGTGTTTACCCTTATATATGTTTTGCATTCTTTAAAATTTTGGGAGGTAGTTTCTTCTAAGAGACCAAAATACTCCCAAAATTAAGTGGGTAACCCTGTTCTAGTCACCAGTCTAACAGATATATATATTTATTTACTTTTTTTTATATATATTTTTTCTTTATTTGTATTCTTTTTTTTTTATTATTTTTTTTTTCTGAACTTCTTTTTACCCCCTTTCTCTCCCCCATCCATGATTTGGGGTCTCTTCTGATTTGGTTAAAGCACATCGTCCTGGGGTCTTTGCCACCCTGTTAGTATTACATTTGCTCCTTCATATATTCTTATCTGGACAAAATGACAAGGCGGGAAAACTCTCCACAAAAAAAAGAACAGGAGGCAGTACTGAAGGCTAGGGACCTAATCAATACAGACATTGATAATATGTCAGATCTGGAATTCAGGACGATGATTCTCAAGGTTCTAGCCGAGCTTGAAAAAGGCATGGAAGATATTAAAGAAACCCTGTCCAGAGAAATAAAAGCCCTTTCTGGAGAAATAAAAGAACTAAAATCTAATCAAGTTGAAATAAAAAAAGCTATTAATGAGGTGCAATAAAAAATGGAGGCTCTTACTGCTAGGATAAATGAGGCAGAAGAAAGAATTAGTGATATAGAAGACCAAATGACAGAGAATAAAGAAGCTGAACAAAAGAGAGACAAACAACTACTGGACCACGAGGGGAGAATTCGAGAGATAAGTGATACCATAAGACGAAACAACATTAGAATAATTGGGATTCCAGAAGAAGAAGAAAGAGAAATAGGAGCAGAAGGTATACTGGAGAGGATTATTGTAGAGAATTTCCCTAATATAGCAAAGGGAACAAGCATCAAAATCCAGGAGGTGCAGAGAACACCCCTCAAAATCAATAGGAATCAGTCCACACCCCGGCATCTAATAGTAAAATTTACAAGTCTTAGTGACAAAGAGAAAATCCTGAGAGCAGCACAGGACAAGAAGTCTGTCACATACAATGGTAAAATATTAGATTGGCAGCAGACTTCTCCACAGAGACCTGGCAGGCCAGAAAGAACTGGCATGATATATTCAGAGCACTAAACGAGAAAAACATGCAGCCAAGAATACTTTATCCAGCTAGGTTATCACTGAAAATAGAAGGAGAGATAAAAAGCTTCCAGGACAGACAAAAACTGAAAGAATTTGTAAACACCAAACCAGCTCTACAGGAAATATTGAAAGGGGTCCTCTAAGCAAAGAGAGATCCTAAAAGTATTATCAGAAAGGAACAGAGACAATACACAGTAACAATCACCTTACAGGCAATACAATGGCACTAAATTCATATCTCTCAATAGTTACCCTGAACGTAAATGGGCTAAATGCCCCAATCAAAAGACACAGGGTTTCAGAATGGATAAAAAAACAAAACCCATCCATATGCTGCCTCCAAGAAACTCATTTTAGACCTGAAGACACCTCCAGATTGAAAGTGAGGGGGTGGAAAACAATTTACCATGCTAATGGACATCAGAAGAAAGCTGGGGTGGCAATCCTTATATCAGATGAATTAGATTTTAAGCCAAAGACTATAATAAGAGATAAGGAAGGACACTATATCATACTCAAAGGGTCTGTCCAACAAGAAGACTTAACAATTTAAAATATCTATGCCCCTAACATGGGAGCAGCCAACTATATAAACCAATTAATAACAAAATCAAAGAAACACATTGACAAGAATACAATAATAGTAGGAGACTTTAACACGCCCCTCACTGAAATGGAGATCATCCAAGCAAAAGATCAACAAGGAAATAAAGGTCTTAAATGACACACTGGAGCAGATGGACATCACAGATATATTCAGAACATTCCATCCCAAAGCAACAGAATACACATTCTTCTCTAGTGCCCATGGAACATTCTCCAGAATAGATCACATCCTGGGTCATAAATCAGGTCTCAACCGGTATCAAAAGCTTGGGATCATTCCCTGCATATTTTCAGACCACAATACTCTGAAGCTAGAACTCAATCACAAGAGGAAATTTGGAAAGAGCACAAATACATGGAGACTCAACAGCATCCTTCTAAAGAATGAATGGGTCAACCAGAACATTAAAGAAGAATTGAAAAAAAACCATGGAAACAAATGATAATGAAAACACAACGGTCCCAAATGTGTGGGACACAGCAAAGGCAGTCATGAGAGGAAAATATATAGCAATACAAGCGTATCTCAAGAAACAGGAAAGGTCTCAAATACACAACCTAACCCTACACCTAAAGGAGCTCGAGAAAGAACAACAAAGAAAGCCTAAACCCAGCAGGAGAAGAGAAATCATAAAGATCAAAGCAGAAATCAATGAAATAGAAACCAAAAAAACAATAGAACAAATCAATGAAACTAGGAGCTGGTTCTTTGAAAGAATTAATAAGATTGATAAACCCCTGGCCAGACTTATCCAAAAGAAAAGAGAAAGGACCCAAATAAATAAAATCATGAATGAAAGAGGAGAGATCACAACCAACACCAAAGAAATACAAACAATCATAAGAACATATTATGAACAACTCTATGCCAACAAATTTGACAATCTGGAAGAAATGGATGCTTTCCTAGAGGCATATAAACTGCCAAAACTGAACCAGGAAGAAATAGAAAACCTGAATAGGCCCATGACCAGTAAGGAGATTGAAACAGTCATCAAAAATCTCCAAACAAACAAAAGCCCAGGGCCAGATGGCTTCCCAGGGGAATTCTACCAAACATTTAAAGAAGAATTAATTCCTATTCTCCTGAAACTGTTCCAAAAAATAGAAATGGAAGGAAAACTTCCAAACTCATTTTATGAGGCCAGCATCACCTTGATCCCCAAACCAGA
>ML097463.1:0-15728 GCA_003697995.1 Taxidea taxus jeffersonii
AGGAATGGGTCTATTCGTGCAGTAAAAGCAAAGAGAAACACCAAACACACTAAGCTCTTTCCAGACCAACTGACTGGGAAGTCTTCTTTCCTTCCCACTCATTTTGGGCACTTGGAGCGTCCCAGACAAGTCGTACTGCTGAATGATAATGGCTTTGGTACTGAGGTCTGGACGACTTTTCATTATCCTCTCCTAAACTGGTTAATCAGTTTTGGATGTTTCTTTCTGACTTTGCCCCATTGGGGGCCGGGGGGGGGGGGGGGGGGAGTCGGCTGTGTTCAGTTTGTTTGGAGTATTGGTCGTTGGTTCCTTAGTAAGAGCGAGGTTCTATTAAATAACCAATTCCAAAGCCAATGTCTAGTGCAGTGCTGTAGTGCCTCCCGTGGCCAGATCCTCCTATAGGTGACATTCGCCTAGAGTCCCAAGGATCAAATCAGTCAGCAGGGCCTTCCGGGTCTTCCTGTAAAATAGGAAGAGGGGGGCAGAGGCAGGCAGAAGAACACCCTCTTTGATTCTTTTTTTTTTTAAAGATTTTATTCATTTATTTGACAGACAGAGATCACAAGTAGACAGAGAGGCAGGCAGAGAGAGAGAGAGAGGAAGAAGCAGGCTCACCGCTGAGCAGAGAGCCCGATGCGGGGCTCCAGGACCCCGGGATCATGACCTGAGCTGAGGGCAGAGGCTTTAACCCACTGAGCCACCCAGGTGCCCCACCCTCTTTAATTCTTAAAGAAGAATCCTGCTCCTGTTGCCTTTCCTTAGGAAAAAAAAAGTCCTTTTTGTTTTTAATCAGATCATCTGAAACCTCATTGGTGAAATGAGAAAAATGTCATTGCCAACAATTCCCTCTGTACATGTCCCAGAGTCAATACCAGGCAATCTGTGCTACAGACGAATAAATGCGTTGTAACATTTTGCTAGGAATTCAGCGCATAGGACTTGTTCACCGATGACTCACTAATGTCACCCAGCCAGACTTACGTGGAAGAGATCGCTGTGTAATTGGTTGGCCAGCTGATAACATTTCTTCGGGGACTTCCCTAGGCTTTATAAAAAATATGTAGCCAGGGTATTCACCGAGATGTGACATGGTGGTGGTGGTGATCACCCCAAACAAAAGGTGTTTCCTTAACTTCTGACCATTGACGTAGTAAATGAAGACGTTCGGTTGAGGAACATCAGTGATTACAATTGATTCATCAGTCGTCAGCCATCATGTTTCACTTTGCTAACAAGCTGGTACCCCACATCTGATGCCAACAGCCCTGGTCTTTCAAACAAATGACATGTTTGATAAAGAAATCTTTACGAAATCATTATGCACTCCAGCATTTGTCTTTTCTTCCGGCCCAGCATCTGTGCATCTGTCCCATCAGGCATTCCTTGATCACGTCTGAGCCTTCCGCGGTTTTTGAGCCTAATCTGCGGGTATATCAAGGATGTGAAATGAAGCTTCTCCCACTGAATGTTCTGTCGTGGAGCACTGAAACACCACGTTTTCTTTCCCAGCACTAGATTTAATCTTGTGAATGAGACTGCAGGGAAACATTCTCACAAGACTTTCTGATAAGACATTGTTGTGAAAGCGATTGAGTGGGGGAGGGGAGAGAAACCCTCACTTAGGAAAAACAGTAAGGACAACTTTTTTGGGTTGTCTTGGCTCTGGGGTCTTGAAACTTCGTACTATGTTTATAAGTGTTGAAGGTTGCATTGCTTTAAGGCATCTCTCTGAACTGGTGAAATGAAAATTCACATGGTCCAACTGGTTAAAAATGGATGCAGTCCTTTAGGGAGCCCTGATTAACTGCATAATTTGCTTTTGTATGTTTAAAACTGAGAAAGTCTTAATCTCTAGTTTGCTTGTGTCCAGCTGTATGCATCTGGCCCCACTAGATTCCCTGCAATTGCGTATTGACTAATTGTATAACACAACTATTTGAACACTGAATTTAAGCCCAAATGCTTCTATGTGGGCTTAAACTGTAATCACTTTGGATAAGTGAATAGTGGGTCTCAGAACAAGAACCCCTTCCCTGTTTTCAAAAAAAAAAGAAAAGGAGAAAAGAAGAATCTAGAAACAACTTTGAATTTATCAGTCAACCAGTCTGGTTTTCTATTGGGCACATATTAAATCAGGAGGGGCGCCTGGGTGGCTCAGTGGGTTAAAGCCTCTGCCTTCAGCCCAGGTCATGATCCCGGGGTTCTGGGATCGAGCCCCGAATCGGGCTCTCTCTGCTTGGCAGGGAGCCTGCTTCCCTTCCTCTCTCTCTGCCTGCCCCTCTGCCTACTTGTGATCTCTGCCTGTCAAATAAATAAATAAATAAAATCTTAAAAAATTAAATCAGGAAATGATTTGGTAATTGTTAAACGCAAAATCCCAAGACACAATGAATACTTCATCACATGTTCTACATGTGCTCTGTTTTAGTGTTTTAAGTCGAGCATCCACACATAATATAAATATGTTAATTAGAATTAAATCATTTTGAAAAGATAATTGTGCAGTTGTTTTCAGTTTGCACTCATTTCTCTAAAGGTATGGTCTCGGGCCGTTTTTTCTGTTGGGGTGGGGGAGGATGGATTCAGTAGCCAGCAGTGATTGAAACGTACTTTGTGTGTGTGTGTGGTGTGCAATAAAGGATTTGTGGCTTGTGTGTTCTCGCATATACGTTAAATTAGATGAAAAGTATGTGTTCGTAGTAGTCTGGCATTCAAAACAGAAGTTTGTGATAGAATCAGGAGAGTGCCTTCTTTAGCTAAAATAGATGGTAAAAACCCATTTCTTCCAGGTGAGAAAAATACTGCAGCTTGCTGTGAGTGGCTTGAGTGTGTTTATGTTTGATTTTTACACGTATTGTCTAGAATGATAGAAGCAGAGGACCTCACCGATCTTCAGGTTGACCATTAGCCTCAAGCACCAGTCCCAGGTCCTGGGCTCTCCCTGCTTACAGGGTTACGTTCAGGCCACAACCTGACCACCATTCCACCATTCCAGAAACTTCTCTACTTTAAACTTTGAGGAATGTTCTCAGGCAAGACCTCACTGCATTCCTCCTTGATTTCCTTAGGCATTCTAAAAGTCAGAGGATAGCCGTATCTAATTCAAGCCCAAACTTCAGCCATTTCAGAAAATGTTCAATACGAATTGCGAAGTTATTGTATATATTTAAACTAGTCGATTCATTAAAATAGCTGGCGAGCTGGCATTGTGCAGGGACAAAATGAAGTGGGGGGGGGGTCAGGAGATTGTACAGATAACTAGGTGCTGAAGAAACTGAGCTTTGCACCTACTCTGTGCCTGGCTTGGCACAAAGTCTCCCAGTTAATGAGTCTCGAATGAATGAATGAGTACTCAAGATTTGCTTGCGTGGAATATACTATGTAACTTAATAGATATTTTATCTTTTCTTTAGATATTTTCACAGAATTACGGGGCTCATGGGGCCGCCTGGTGGGTGTGGCTTGTGGGTCACCCGTATGAAAATTTCTTGGGGGGCAGCTGGCTGGCTCAGCCAGTGGCTCAGCGTGGGATTCAGGATCTCAGACTGGTGAGTTCAAGCCCCACGTTGGGTGCAGAACCTACCTAAACAACAACAAAACAACAACAACAACATTTCTTGGACCCAGGTTTGATAAATGAAGTCCAACTTCTCAGTGTCAGATCCTGGGGTTGGATATGCCTTTCAGACGAGTGTTCCAGGTGAACCTGATCTCTATGGACGTTTTAGAACTATTTCATAGAGAATGGCAAAAACCCAAACTCTCGAAATTCTTTACTGCCAATTTTTCTACTTGGTCAGCAGTGGTCTTTTAAGATTCAGGATATCCGAATGGCCTCCTCAGCAAAGTCCGAAATGACTTTTGTCTGAGGCAATTCTTTTTTGCCCCAGCATGGACAATTGTCTCAATTTTCTCTACTTCATTTTGCCAACTGCCAGCCGTCCAGAGATGCGTGGATGTGGATCTGAGGACAAATTGGGATCAACAAGCAGGGGTAGATTCCTCAGGCTGTGTTTGTTTGAGTTAACATTTAACTTAAATGCACAACCCAAGTACCTTTTTGTATTTCCGATCATTTCCTATTCAGTATACCAAAAGACCTCCTCCAGCTTTCTGCAGCTTTCTGTGTCAATGATCATGACATATTAAAAATGGTAACATTATAAATACTGTGCTGTCTTAAGAACCCTGGCACTTCCTGAATCGGAAAATAATGCCCTTGCTTTTTTCTGTAATGAGAACAATGATTCTTTTACCTATCCCATATTTGTTTTAGATAGGCATTCCAACAGCTTTATTTGGAGCAAAAAGCCAAGTCTAAAGTTAACGTAGAGCGTTGTTGGTGCCAGAGGATTGCCTTTCCATTATATTAAGGGTGATACCTGTTGGAATGTGGCAGGTATCATCCTTTGATACCAGGTTGGAATGTGACACTTAGTCATCTGCATTTGTGAGCCATCCAGTGTCTCTGTTGAGTCTTATCAATACAGTCAGTTCCCAACAAATAATGAGTTATGTTCCAAAATTTCCTTTTGAGGTTTCAGGTTATTATTATTATTTTAGGTTATTCTTTTAAAACATTCATTAATTCATTTATTTTTAAGGTAAACTCTACCCCCAACATGGGGCTCAACCTCACAACCCTGAGATCGAGAAGCTCATGCCCTACGGACTGAGCCAGCTGTGAGGTTTTAGGTTATTTTATTTTATTTTTTAAAGATCTTATTTATTTATTTGAGAGACAGCATGAGCCAGGGGAAGGGCAGAGGGAGAGGGAGAAGCAGACTCCCCAGCGAGCAGGGAGCAGACTTGGTTCCAGGACCCTGAATCACGACTTGAGGCGAAGGGAGATGCTTAACGGACTGAGCCATTGAGGCGCCCAGATTTTGGGTTATTTTATTTTGTTTGTCGGTGCTAGTTAGAGTCTCTGGATTACCTCGCAGAAAGTTTTTTTTTTTTTTTGTCGTTTCTTCTATTTTGACTTTAATTTTAGCATAGTCAGAGGATGGAACCCTAGTTACGGTGTGGTGACCCAGCTGTGGATGCCAAAGGCACAACTTGGCTCTCCTTCCCCAGCCCCCCAGACAAAAGGGGGATGGTAATGGGAGAGGTAGGAAGAGAGAAGACCATCCCCTCCTCTGTGACACCCTCTTTTCCTGTCCCCTTGGGGTTTGGGTGAGGCGGAAGAGAGCTCTGGAACTGGAGTGGGCCTGGAATTGAGCTTCTGATGCAGAAGCCGGCTTCTTTTTTGTTGTGGTGGTGCTTTTTGTTCTTTTTTTTCCCTTCTTCTTCTTCTTTTCTTGTTTGGATCCAGCTTTTAACTGCAGATAGAGAGTGGAGAAAGGGACCAAATTGGCATGTGTGTTGGAATTTGTAAGGCCGGCACTTTGTACAGCGGTATCCTCCCCGTTTTCAGAGCTCCCCCTCGCCCTCCTTTTCCCATTCTGCTTTGAAAAGCTCTCAATTTATCTCAGTTTAAAGCTTTGGTTTCCAAGTCAGACACAAAGTAAACCAACTGAATCTGCCCCAAATTAGATAACAGTGAAAGAGTGAAGGAAAAGTACTTTAGCGGTAACCAATTATTTTTCACTCCAAAAGAGAAAAACTGCATTCTCAACTTTGTTTGTTTGTTTGTTTTGGTCCCATGTGCTTTCAAAACATGCACATTTCCGCAAAACAGAACACTAATTCATATCAAGCCTCTTCTCTCTTGAGGGCAAACTACAATAATGTTTACATAAATAGTGTTGGCAGAAAAGAATTGCACAAAATCAGAAAGCCCTATTTTTGTCTGTGGCTTCTGGCTTTTTTAGCTCTTCTTCTTTCTTTTTCTTAGGTCACCATTTCCTGAGAACGTTTGGAGTGCATTACTTACTTAGATGTCAAGTTTGCTAAGTCTGGCTCATCTAATAAAAGTAGCTCAAGCTGTCACATTTGTAGTTGTTGCGAGTCTTCATTTCCGGCTAATTCTGTAAATCTTCCAATTTCTGGTGCCATTTTTGGTACTGATTTCTGTGTTTCTGCAGTGTCAAATTTTCCGACTAAAGGGGCCAGAACAATATTTAGTGAAACAAATAATGAAATAAATGCAATACGTTTGTAACAAGCACTTGTCACAGAACTCCAGTCTGCTGGTAAAGAGAGCACAGGTGTGCCAAAGGAGGACCTAACAGCTTTGGACCTCATCTCTAAATTCCTACACAGTAAGTGATGCAGTTGCCAGGCCACCCTTATGGGCTGCTGTACTGAAATGTTCTTAGCCTTTCTTAGCCTTTGGATTCTGGAGAGGATTAAGGAGGAAGCTAATGCATCCTCAGTAACTGGCCATCTTCCTAGTGCTGGTGCCTCCAAGTAGATTTCATTGGCAGTTTGTGAACTTCCCAGGATTTTTAAAGACCCCTTATTGTTCGATAAAATGCAATTTCCTTTGTGTTTTCAGTTCCCTTTCTGCTGTTTTCAGAATAGGGCTTAAAAGTAAGATAAAAGGCCTGATACTTTCCATCATAAAAAGTTGTAATGACAGGTCGCACTAATTAAAGTGTAACAATGGGAAGATTAGTCTTTCAGTTAGCTTTGTGTTGAATCTATACAGAGTGTTCAAAAGCCCTAACTCAGAACATATTGGAGTGCAACATCTTTAAAATATAAACATTCACATATGGATTTTATTACACCCTGCACACTAAATAGAGGCACAGTACAGTGAAGCTTTCAGAATGCCGCAAGTAGGAGAGCTTCCTGATTCAGTGCAATGCTTTTTGTGACTGACCATTTCACTACCGCAGTCAGAAAGACCGCGCGCACCGTGGTGACCGGTCCTGTTTTGTCTGATGAGGTTTACTCTGGATTCTTTGGTGTCAGACAAGTAGAGCAGATGGGCTTTTTACTGTGTGTGTTTCCTTCCCTCTGTGAAAGAGCACATCTTCAACCCTGTATTAATAAAGTAATATTTCTTTCTTGTGGCTTCCATACTGCCACAAATGCCCAACGTGTTACTGGAGCATCATTAATCCCAAATATGTGAGGCTATTGATGTGTAAATCACAGGACCGCAGTGGGTCTTCTGCGGTCATAGGATCACCCTTGTCTGAGGAGAGTCTAGCCCTGCCGCTTTTCTGGAGATACAGAAGTAAAACTAATCAAAAGAGATCTGGAAAAATCCAGCTGGAGGCGGGCTGATAGGAGAGGTCAGAGAATGAGTAGGAGAGAAAATACTCATGTTTGCATCAGGTTTTGAAGAGAAAAAGAAAGTTTAAGTGTTTAGATGTTTTTAAAATGAGTGATTATGTCCTCCTTAAGGAAAAAAGTACATGCAATTCTTTCTGTTTAAACTTGTAGATACGGTCCAAATTCCTAACTTGAATGCAAGTTAAATGGCTCTTCTCTTCTTTTTTTAAAGGTTTTATTTGTTTATTTGACAGAGAGAGAGATCACAAGTAGGCAGAGAGGCAGGCAGAGAGAGAGAGAGAGAGAGAGAGGAGGAAGCAGGCTCCCCGCTGAGCAGAGAGTCTGATGTGGGGCTCGATCCCAGGACCCTGGGATCATGACCTGAGCCGAAGGCAGAGGCTTTAACCCACTGAGCCACCCAGGCGTCCTAAGCTCTTATTTCCTTTCCTTTTTTCTTTCCTTCCTTCCTTCCTTCCTTCCTTCCTTCCTTCCTTCCTTCCTTCCTTCCTTCCTTCCCCATTTTAAAAAAGTCATCTCTACACCCATCCATCATGGAGCTCGAATTCAAAACCCCAAGATCGAGAGTCCCACCCTCTGTGGACTGAGCCGGCCAGGCGCCCCTCTCTAACCTTTAACACACTGTTTTCAAAAGAGGTTCCTGATTGCCACTTTGTCATCTTTAATTTCAACATATTTCTCTTAGGCGCTATTCAAGCTCAAGTGTCTGAGCTTCAGGCAGAAACGCCAGGCAGGTTCTGCTATATTCCGGCCCTGAACATGGACTACTGTGGCTGTGCTCCGAGTTGGGATCATGACAGTTATAACTTTCACATGTCTGTGTTCCTCAGAAACAAATTTAACGCCCAGCAAAAGAGTCCCGTGTCAAGGGACTGTAGCTCAGTGACAAGGGGAGAGAGGAGACCAGAATCAGAAGAGATAGGAGAAAAGGAAACGCCGAGTAAAAGTATGTTCATTTGAATAATGTTAAGAGTTACTTTTCTTCCCTCCTCTGGCTCCAGAGATTGGCCAAGGAGGATTGTGTGGACCTTTCTTTCTTCTCCACGTTTTCACGGTCAGTCCACTCCACCATCTTGGGCATCTGCCTCTGTCCTTCAAGGTCTAACTACTGCCTTGCCTGGACTGTTGGCTTTCCCTACTAACTGATCCTCCCCGCCTCCAGGCTCTCATCACTCTTCATTTTCTTTTTCTTTTTTTGTTTTTAAGATTTTATTTATTTATTTGACAGAGAGAGAGAGAGAAGGAACACAAGCAGGAGCAGTGGGAGAGGGAGAAACCGGCCTCCCGCTGAGTAGGGAGCCCCATTGGGGGCTTGATCCGAGGACCCTGGGATCGTGACCTGAGTTGAAGGCAGACGCTTAACCAACTGAGCCACCCAGGAGCCCCTCAGTCTTCATTTCCCACCCAACCATCAGATTAATCTTCCTATCACCTAACTCCCATCCTGTCCCTCCTGTGCTCGGGAGCCTTGAGTGGTGCCCCGGGGCTTATCAAATTAAGTACACATTTCATAGCTTGACCCATAAGACCCCGTCCCTTAGGCCTGACCTTATTTTGCAGTATACCTTTCCACACATCTCATGGGCCAGTCAAGAGACTCCTTGGGAAGCCATTAGAAATCATAGCCAGGAGAACATTCTTTGGGAACCAGCTCAGACCTGCTTCTGGGTGACCTAGCTGAGTGACCTCAGGGCATCTGCTTCCCTTTCTGCGTCTCAGTTCCCTCATCAGTGTAATGGGGTTAATGCCCACACCTGCCATCGAGGGCTGTTGTGTGGCCTGAACAAATGCTACCAGCTTTTCATCGACATTGTTGGAAGCAACAGGATATTTTCTAGGATACCTGTCAACCACTCACTGGTTACTTGTGTGACAAGCACAGTTAGAGCCAGTGCTGGAGGGGAAGACAGGAGTGGCTCTGAGATGTTTCGAAGAAGCCAGAGAGATGCACTCGTTGGCACTGTTTAACTAGTTCATGATCAAGTCGGGGCCCTGGAGGTGGTAACAGATATTTATGCCAAGACTTAAATGATAAAAGAACTTGAAAGTTCAGGGCAGTAACACGAGAATAGTATCAAGTCTTAAGTTCGTGTATATGAGCGGTTGCCAGATGGACGGGATAAGTAACCGGTGGTGATTCATTGGAAAAAGGCTTCCTGGTGGGACCAAGGATGGTCAGGGAAGGCTTCCAGGAAGAAGAGGGATTTGAGCTGGATAGGCTTTAGACAGGAAGAAAAGTGTGAGGGCCTGGAAGGGGCACACTTCAAGGGGAGCAAGTCTTGGCTTTGTTTAGGGGAACTCCGCCTCAATGAGCAACTTTTGTCATAAAAAGCCTTTGTTGGGGAGGAAACTTACTTCAGAGTGAGATGCTAATCAATCTGTTTGGTGATGTAAATTGGGTTTAAACAAACTATTCTCCCAATAGAGTTAAAGAATTTCCCTTTTTCTAAAGATGGATTAAGCTCGGATTCCCCCACCCCAAGATGGGTACGGCTTTTTGCCCTGGGATTTTCTCTTAGTAGATTTGGAATTGAGATTAGTCTGTGGCAAGAGAGGTGTGCAGGCTTGAGTTTTCCTTAGCCTTAAGTGGGAGGAGAGAGACAAGGAACTAAGTTGGACCTGGCTTAGTGGGGCTAGCCTAGAGGAAAGATGGCCCCCTTGGTGTTCTCTGTGATGAAATGTACCAGCCTTTGTGAAATGGACTATGGACTCCTGATTATCTGTCTGGGTCATGGTATCTGGAGAGAAGTGGAATTTCTGCAGGAGGACATAAAGAATCTCAAAGTCAGCTACTTTGGTGTGGGAAAGTGGGCCAGGGGGCCTAGCCGGCAGGAGAGGAGGAGTTTCTCCTTTTGCTGGAATTGGATCTGGAATCCTCAGCCTGAGACTTCCTGAAGATTCCTGGTGGTGTGCATTTGGAGCTGGTACCTGCCAGAAGGACCCCTGGGGGGCTGGGAATGGAGTGTGGATTGTAAATTATAAACTGGTGGCTGAAAGCTTCTACCTCAGTTGTCTCTGGGCCACCCTCCAAGCCACCTGTAAAGGTCTTTTTTTAAAGTTCCTGAGTGAAGGAATTAGGAAGAGCAGAGTCCTCTCCTCAAGGTAGGAGTAGGGGTGCCCTCTGTAATAGGTTCTACCAAAGTTCTTCCTGCCACAGACTGATTCAGTGGGTCCGGGTGAGGTTCTGGATCTTGAATTTGTAGCAACCTCGGATGATTCTGACCCACAGTCAAGCTTGGGATCCACTTCTCTAGGCTGCGAAGATCACCACCACCCCTTCGTAAGTGTTTCTATGAAATGTTAGGGTACCTTGAACTCGATGGCGAGAAGCTGTGAAGGCTACAGAGACTCCCCGATGTTACTGTGATAGTTCACAACTGGAAAATGTTCGTGGTGGCTTAAAACAAAACCCTGCATGGTAAAGAGGAAGAAAATAGAGATGGGGAATTCTATCCTGGCCACGTCCCCGGCAGGGCTGTGGGACCAAGTGAGGGGCAGATGGGGGGAGGGCAAGGCTCGAACAGCACAAATGGGCATGCCAGTCTCAGGTGGGATTTAAAAAAATGTTATGAGATAACTTTTTATTTATTTATTTATTTAAGGGGGAGCAGAGGGGGAGGGAGAGAGAATCTTAAGCAGACTCCACACCCAGCACAGAGCCCAGCGTGGGGCTCCATCTCAGCACCCTGGGATCAGGACCTGAGCCGAAATCAAGAGTAGGGCACTTAACTGACTGAGCCACCCAGGCGTCCTGAGAAAACATGTTTGTGTACGTTAAACCTCATATTACTCTTGACACTTGAACAACATGGGTTTGATCTGTGCAGTCCACTTCTGTGCGGATTTGTTTTGATAAATATAATATGGTACTACTATATACTGTATTTTCTCTTTCCTAGGATTTTCTTCTTTTTTTTTTCAGAGATTTTCTTTATTTATTTGAGAGAGAGACAGAGAAAGATAGAGAACATGAGCTGGGGGGAGGGGCGGGGGAGAGTTAGAGGGAGAGGGAGAAGCAGGCTCCCCACTGGGCAGGAAGCCCGATGTGGGGCTTGACCCCAGGACCCTGGGATCATGACCTGAGCCGAAGGCAGATGCTGACCTATCTGAGCCACCCAGGCACCCCCTCTTTCCTAGGATTTTCTTTTTTTTTTCTTTTTTTTTAACTTTATTTAAGCTTTATTTAAACATATAATGTAACCCCACCACCCTCTCCCAACCCCTCTTCCCCCCACCCCCCTCAGTTTGTTTTATGACATTAAGAGTCTCTTTTGGTTTGTCTCCCTCCCGGTCCCATCTTCTTTCATTTTTACTTTTCCTACCACCTTAACTCCCACCCCCGTTGCATCTCCACTTCCTCATATCAGGGAGATCATGTGGTAGTTGTCTTTCTCCAGTTGACTTATTTCGCTAAGCATAATACGCTCTAGTTCCATCCATGTCGTGGCAAATGGTAAGATTTCATTTCTTTTGATGGCTGCATAGTATTCCATCGTATATATATACCACATCTTCTTTACCCATTCATCTGTTGATGGACATCTAGGTTCTTTCCATAACTTGGCTATTGTGGACATTGCTGCTATAAACATTCGGGTACACGTGCCTCTTTGGATCACTACGTTTGTATCTTTAGGGTAAATACCCAGTAGTGCAATTGCTGGGTCATAAGGTAGCTCTATTTTCAATTTTTTGAGGAACCTCCATGCTGTTTTCCAGAGTGGTTGCACCAGCTTGCATTCCCACCAACAGTGTAGGAGGGTTCCCCTTTCACCACATCCTCGCCAGCATCTGTCATTTCCTGACTTGTTCATTTTAGCCATTCTGACTGGTGTGAGGTGTATCTCATTGTGGTTTTGATTTGTATTTCCCTGATGCCGAGTGATGTGGAGCACTTTTTCCTGTGTCTGTTGGCCATCTGGATGTCTTCTTTGCAGAAATGTCTGTTCATGTCCTCTGCCCATTTCTTGATTGGATTATTTGTTCTTTGGGTGTTGAGTTTGCTAAGCTCTTTGTAGATTTTAGATACTAGCCCTTTATCTGATATGTCATTTGCAAATATCTTTTCCCACTCTGTCAGTTGTCTTTTGGTTTTGTTGACTGTTTCCTTTGCTGTGCAAAAGCTTTTGATCTTGATGAAGTCCTAATAGTTCATTTTTTCTCCTAGGATTTTCTTAATAACATTTCCTTTTTGCTTGCTTAAGTTATTATAAGAATACAGTATATAATACATATAACATACAAAATGTGTGTTAATGGACTATTGGTGTTATGGGTAAGCCTTCCTGTTGGTAGTAAGCTGTTGGTTAAATTTTTGAGGAGTCAAAAGTTGTATGTGGATTTCCAACTGTGGGGGGCGATAGGCATGTCAGTGCCCTAATCCCCTTTGTTGGAAGGTCACCTGTAGTCTGTAAGGGATGGAGATCCTTTTGTCAGGCAAATAATCACTCCCTGTTTCTCCTTTGTATAGATGAAGAATTACTTGTGGCATTTTCCTTGAGTGAGACCCATATAACAGAAATGTCCTTGAAATTCCAAAAATGTTTATATGAAAGTAGTTTGTGAAAATTTCACACCTGCCACAGTTTGGAATCTTCTAATGTTGTATCTGCCACCAGAGTACTGTGCATTTCAGACCATCAGCTTTTCTTTCTTACGTATGTCACATCTGAACAATGGCTAGGTGTCACAGGAAGTTAGTAACCCATTTTGTATGACTTGAAAGTATTTCCTTTACTAAGACTATTGAGGACTACATGGTTACCTTCTGCTTTTTTTTTTTTGTAAGATTTTATTTATTCATTTGACAGACAGTGATCACAAGTAGGCAGAGAGGCAGGCAGAGAGAGAGGAAGGGACGCAGGCTCCCCGCTTAGCAAAGAGTCTGACTCGGGGCTCGATCCCAGGACGCTGGGATCATGACTTGAGCCGAAGGCAGAGGCTTAACCCACTGAGCCCCCCAGACGCCCCTACCTTCTGCTTTTTATAAGGTTAGAGTATTTTCATGTTCTTTCAGGTATTTTATTTACTTTTTGAAAGATTTCATTTATTTATTTGACAGAGAGGGAACGAGATTGAGCACACAAGCAGGGGGGAGCGACAGGCAGAAGGAGAAGCAGAGCCCGAAGTGGGACTTGATCCCAGGACCCCAGGATCATGACATGAGTCGAAGGCAGATGCTTCACCGACTCAGCCACCCAGGCATCCATCTTTCAGGTATTTTAAAAGAAAGCACAGATGGATCTCGTACCATTTGAGCCTCTATTGTGAGCCTTTCACACCACCAGGTTTCCTTGACCTTGGGTCTGGTGGACGGAAACCCCAAGTGTGAACACTTCTCTTTCCCAGGGGCTTTAACTTCAAAGCCTCTGGGAGCCATCGGAAGGGTCATATGGTTAAGCACTACGAAACAAACACTCATAAACCGTCTTCTGACCCTCCCTTCACCACGCTCTCGCAGGCTGGGCGATCGCCCGTGCAGTGCTGGCCGCGCGGCCCCGTGCCACTCCTGGTGGAGAAAACACTTAGGCGGATTGTTTTCCTTCCCCAGTTCTCCCCTTATGAGACCTGCGTTAGGGATCCCCGTCTCTCTGGCCTCGCAGATGGGCACAAAGGAACTCTGTTTGAGGTGTGAGCTGACCTCTCCGGAAATCTGAGATCAGCTCCTACTTGGATTTGAACTTTAAAGACCCAGAGATAGGAAGTGTCCATACAAGGATCAAAACACGTCAGAGCAGGACCCATTGGTTTGGGCTGGCAACCCCGGCAGGTAGGGTTACGTGGCTCGTCAGCTCCGGGCGGTGTGTACCCCGAGTCCTGAAGATCTACGTCACGGCGCCAGCGGGCGGGTCCCGCCGGTGCCTGCGGAGAACGTGAGGATAAATCAGGGCGACGTATCTCCACCGCCGGAAAAGCGAATCAAAGCATGCCCTAGTGACTATCTTCCTTCATTCAGCAGCTGATGCCTGGGGGAGACTGTTAGGTTCTCAGCCGTGCGGCCGGCACAAAGAGCTATAATTGGAGCGCTGTCTGCAGGAGGCTGCTGCCTGGTGGACACGGCGGTACCCAGTGGGAGTTGCAGGGGGCCCCAGTGGGAGGCCTTGGTGTCTGGCAGGGACTGAGAGCAGGAAATGAAAACAGAAACGGGGTGGAAATGGTCACAGACCCAGACAGCTGACAGGGACTCAATCGGGAGCAAAAGCGAGATGCCACTTGGAGACTCCCAGAGGCACACGGGGGCGGGGGGGGGGGGACGCTTTGCAGGAGGACAGGGGCCCGCAGAAGCAGACAGCGACGAGGATCGGGGGAGCATCGGTTCTCGTGACTTCATGCCACACACGTGCTGGCAAAGCCTGAGGAAATTCAGGTGATGTGGTCAGCCAGCCCGAGAGACGTGGTTTCCGTCGAGAAGGAGCTTCCCCACGGCCCTCAGGGAGGTACCCACCTGGCAATGGAGGAGAGATCGTGAAAACTAAATTAAGTGGCTTCTCAGAGTGGGGCAGGTGGGTCCTGAAGAAGAACTCGAAATGAGAGAGCTGGGGAGGCAGGAGGGGCCTTCCAGATACGGACGCTCATGGCCAGGGGTCAGCCCATCACCACGTGGGGCCCTGGCAGTTATGCCTGGACTGAGCCAGGCTCTGGAAGGGTGCCCGACTGCCCAGCCTTCGTCTGGAGTTGGAACCCGCGCCAGTGGAGAGCAGGGAAGGCCTCGGGCTGGTAGTGGCTGGGGAGTAGGAGGACCCTGTAGAGGACAGAGGGAGGGTTTGCTCCTGGGAAGAGAGACCGGGGGCTGGGAGACCCACTAGAAGGCAACCGCAGGAACTGGGGTGGGGGGCTACGAGGTTGAAGGCCTGGACTACCAGTAAGAGAAAGTGGAAATGAAAAAATAAAAAAGGGAGAGAAAACTGAAGGGTAGGAGGAGGAACTGATTGGACTAGCCAGAATTGATAGACCGGGAACTGGCTCTGGGGCGGCCCCCCAGAGGTCAGTCAGAGAGAGTGGAGCCTGAGCCACTTGGGAGACAGACTGACAGAAAAGGAGAGGAGCTCCTTCACATTAGAAGTACATTTCTATTTGACCTCAGCCGCAGCAACTTCTTCCTAGGAACAACGCCAAAGGCAAGGGAAGCAAGGGAAAAAATGAACTATTGGGACTTCATCAAGATCAAAAGCTTTTGCACAGCAAAGGAAACAGTCAACAAAACCAAAAGACAACTGACAGAATGGGAGAAGATATTTGCTAATGACATATCAGATAAAGGGCTAGTATCCAAAATCTATAAAGAGCTTAGCAAACTCAACACCCAAAGAACAAATAATCCAATCAAGAAATGGGCAGAGGACATGAACAGACATTTCTGCAAAGAAGACATCCAGATGGCCAACAGACACATGAAAAAGTGCTCCATATCACTGGGCATCAGGGAAATACAAATCAAAACCACAATGAGATACCACCTCACACCAGTCAGGATGGCTAAAATGAACAAGTCAGGAAATGACAGATGCTGGCGAGGATGCGGAGAAAGGGGAACCCTCCTACAC